>RJWM01016525.1:0-45258 GCA_004363535.1 Dasyprocta punctata
GGAGAGATGAAAAGAACAGAATAGAGCCACAGGGAGGCTATAAACCACATGTACAGTTACATAAAAATAAGATAAGCAATGAAGGAGATAGAAAGAGAAGAAAAAAAAAGAAAAGAGAAAAATAAAAAATAAAAATCAAAGACAAATGTGAGAGAGAGGGGGAAGGCAGAGAAACAAAGAAGTCTTCTTCCAGGTGTGTCTCTGCTTTCACTGGCAGGCAACCTCCAGAGACAGAGTCCTGACCTGTGTTGATCTATCCCAGCAAGCCAGCAATAGCTTTTTTGTGGGGGCAGTGGGTACTCCCAGTAAGCTTGCACTTTCTGGTGGAGACCAGTTAGTCACATTTGGCTCACTGTCCTCAGATCACCTTCTATGAGTGTCAGGCTGGCAGGTAGCCACTAGAGGGAACCAGCTGCAGTTCTGAGCTCTGCTCTCAGGCTGCCCACCTCCAAGATGGCTCCAGGCCAATTGTTTTCTCCCTTGGCAAGAGCAGGACCCCTGCACCCACCGCCAGTCAGTGCAGTCCTTCATGTCTGCTGTTTCCCTCCGCATCTGTGGTTCCCCTCCACTGCCGAGTCTCTCTGCAGAGGCCTCCAGGGTCACCAGCCATCACCGTCGAAGTAACTGTGTCTTCATAAGTTCAAACTGCTCCTCTTGCATAGTGAGTTCTGTCTAAGGGAGAAAGCTACCTCCTTCTTCATTGAAGGTTCTCTTTTCACTCTCTGTGGGGGTTTCAATTCACACTTCAGATTCTTCCTGGGTCCAGGGCACCCACTTTCCTCTTTTTTATCTTCCTCATGTTGCTATATTCTGGCATCTGGATGGTGACTCACAGAGAGGCACTTTTTATAATGCTTACCATTCTCCCATCTTCCCAGATCATTCTGGATTTCTATTCTTGTCCTACTGAATTTTACTATAGAAGTGTTTTCTGATTTTGACTTTATCTTGGTAGGTTAGGCCAAAAAATGTACTTTTGCCCCTATTACTCCAGAAAGTGTCAATCTCCCATTCTATGGACTTGATGCATATGGTACTTTGTACAGCTAAAGGAGCACTGCAGATAGGTTTAAAGAGGAAGGACTGAGGTAGGATGATTATCCTAGCTTATTTGAGTGAACGAGTGGTGAAGTGACAATGCAAGGAGAGGCAGAGTGATACTTCTTGGAGAAAGTGAAGCAGGGGTAAGCATTTCCAGCAGCTTCTGAAACCTAGAACTTTCTGCCCACAGAAAATGAGAACTACAGAGAGGGCTGAGGGAGTAAAGAAGGCTGAAGGAAGATAAGCCATTGCCTGGGTCTCAATGTAATTACCAGAGAAGAAACACAGGTAGACTTCGTCTTTTGAGATGGTCTTACTATGCAGTTCAAACTGGCCTTGAGCTCACTTTGTAGCCCAGGCTGGTCTCAAATTTGCAATGATCCTCCTGCCTCAGCCTCCCAAGTGCTGGGATTACAGGTGTGTGCCGCCACGCCTGGCAGCAGGTGGACTTTAAAAATGTGATAAGTTCTGCATATAATGGGAGGTAAAATAAAGCTGTCTCAGCATTCAAACTACACAGGACATAGGTGCTTCAAAAGACAGATGTGGCCAGCACACAATCATGGAGAAAGAGACTGTCAGTCCCAAGAACACAACTCCTGATGAAGACTTGGTTTTATGTGGTCAAAAGTGACTCCCAACTGACAGGGAAATTATGAAGAAGAGTGGCAATGGAGACAGGTTGGCTTGGGAAGACACATGAGAATGTTCCCAGTAATAGGAGAAAGTAAGTGCTAGAATTGTTTGGATTTATTAGGTACTCTCAAATCTACACCACTCTTATGTATCTGATATGTGTTTCCAGATAATTTAAATGGTAACACTACAATGTAACATTTACTAATTTTCATGAGACAAGCATAGTTCTAAGCCTAATTGTCTCTGCTACTACCAAATCCTCAGGCTAGGGGAGATTCAGAAATGCAGTGTGCCTAGACACATCAAAGAATTTCCTTTGTTTCATCAATATCATCTGTCTATACTTTGAGAAAAAGTACAGGATATGAAAGTTCAAGTTAATGACAGATCAACTTGGAGTAGATTTAGCAATCCTGCAGTGAATACTGGCTGGGCTTTGGAACCCTCTGATGTCATCAATAGGTCACAGAACACTGCTGAGACTCAGTGGTAACTGGTATCACACCAACCGTGGTGCCACACTGAGCATTAGCGAGGACAGCGATCTGGTGAACAGATAGTGTCTTACGTTATTTGTTGTTTGTTGGGATATAAATTTCATTCTTTAACATCGTTAACAATTCTCTGAGAGAGACTCAGATAGAATCTTACTTGATATTAGTTTAGTAATCCTTCAAAGCGTTGAGCTATGAAACATAAGGAGAAGAAGAAACACCTGGAGAAGAAATTCTTACAACGGCCTGGGAAAAAATCAAAATGTAAAAGAGGTACGATTTAGTATTCTTGGGGTGTGAGGAACCAGGATTTGCCTTCTAGAAATGGAAAAGAGTGAGTTTCTAGCTTGTGTACAGGGGCAGCAGAGAGAAAGATAAAGAAGGAGAAGTGACTGAAAGAGAGAAGGAGAGAGATATGTGCATCTTTCCAAAGGTTCATGTAGTCTGGGCATAAGGGAAGGCTCAGATGACCCAGGTCTTGTCACTGTTCCTTAGGACTGGGTCACTCTGTCACATCAATTTTTTCTTTTAAAAATGTGTTTTTTGTCATTTGACTTATTCCTAAAGGTATTATGAAATAAGGGAAATTTTATGTTTTAACAGTAGTTTTTCCCTCATGAGGAAGAAACTGTGGTTTATAGAAGAGAAGAAAACATCTTCTAAAATGTTAAACATATGTGTGTACAAATGACTATAAACTCATAAATAATTATTTACTCAGGAGTGAAAAATCTGGTTTTGGTTCAAACTATCAAAATGTGTCTAAGAAATAAATGAATAAATAAAATGTGAAATGTGAAAAATAAACATACACACAAACATATGCGCACACACATACTATTTAACCATGAATTATGAATTAAAGAGAGAAGATGTGGCTCTATGGAAGAACTGTAAACTAATAGTTGCGTTATGTTGGAGATTAACAGTAAACAAACAGCTCCTATGAGGGAAGACCCTTGTTCAGTGGTTAGAGGGGCAGATTGTAGCCAAATCCAACGTTCTGAAGAGGGTCACGTTTCTGAGAACAGTCTGACACTTTCAACAGATTTTCAGGTTTGCGTATTTTCTGGTGGTCCTTCATATAGAGAGGCCTGGAGAGTGAGCTTGTTTTTATTTTACCTTCAATTAAATCAGCACATAGTGAGACATGTCAGCTGTAAACCACATAATATGCAAAGCACTTCCTCACACTTATTCATAGCGCACAAAACATAAGAAACAAAACACAAAAATAGACCAGGGCACAACAAATACTATCACCTAACATAATTATCCAATAACTATGCATGAAGTCTAGTTATTTGTCTCCCCATAAGAGCTTAAAACTTGACTTCATCAGAAGAGGCCAGGTTGTAGTAACTATTACACATATAATCTGTGGCTTCCTTATTTATGCACACAGTGGGTGTGCAGATCAACTCGACAGCTGTCCTCCACCAACTAATTCATGGGCCAGAGCTGAAGAAAATATTGTGATCATTGACATGTAGCTTTCACAGAGACCCACACAGACCCATGTAGCTTATCAATATCCCAGGCAAGTGGAAAATGAAAGAGCATGGAGGGATACAGAGCTGTTGATGGCCACAGAAGTGGCATATGTCACTTTTCATTTTACTTTGCAGAAAATGTAATCACAAGATCAGACCTAACTACAGTGGTCTGTCCAAGGTGAAAGCTGGAAGCAAGCAATCTCTCCACGAATGACACACCGTGCAGCTGTAATAATCTGTAACAAGTACTGACAGAAAAAATATTGCTCTACATTTAAAATTTTACTAATGAGATTCATACTCTTTATCCTTGAGAGTGGAGGGAATGTATAGTCAGTGAACATGTCAAATTGTAGACTCATGATTTGCTTAGCATTGGATAAATACACATAAACACCAAAATAGAACTGTTTCAACTTTTCTTTCATTTCTCAGGAAAATTGGATTTCCACGATGTTCTGCAGAGCAGGGCCAAGATGCTGGCCACAACTCAAGACCGTCAAGTGGAGGATAATTCTTCCTCTACCTCGGAGGACTTCCCCTATGGAAGTGAATTCCTGGATGCAGATATGGGGGCCCTATTGAACAGGGTGCAGAAGGGAAGGTAGAGTCAAGGCATAATCCCATAATTGAGACCAAGTGATAGAAGGCTGCTCAGTCAGGAGAAAACTGAAAACAATCAATGGTTAAAACAGCAAATGTCAAAGGGAAACACATGAGAGGGCTGAAGGAAGCCCAAGATAATCATAAGATTGGGTTCTGCTCAGGAAATGGTGGGAGAGTGTCTGAGTGCAAACCAGGCTGATCAGAGCCGCATAGGAACCCGAGCCGGGGAAGAGCGTGGCAGACTGACAGGAAGGCATAAAGGCGCTAATGGCTTGAAAGAAGCCCATAATAGGGGCCTCAAAAGTTCTAAAGACACATTAAAGAGATACCTAATGCCAGAACACAGCACATCCATGTATTGAACTAGCCAGTACTCTCACATGTGTTCCTACACAGACCCATGTGCACCACTACCCACTTCTCTCATTTCCTTATCATCTCCCATGGGCACATGAATTTGATATTCTCTTTTGTTTACTGTACTATGCAAATAATAATAATTATTCTGACTTCTAGATGACCCTACATTCATTTTCTTTGTTTTTGTTTGCAAGTTTGTACAAATAGAAGCATAAAAATATACTTTTTGTCTGGGTCTTTTCAGTCATATTTATGAATGTGACCCATGTGGCATATGATTATAGTTTGGATACTGTCATTAGTGCATACAACCCATGGGATGAAGGGAAAGAATTCATTTGCCAATTATACACTTCTGGGCATGAGGATTGCCTTCATTATGGGGAGAGAAAGGTGATGTTTTTTATATTAATGCAGTTTTGCTTGCTGACTATATTTTGGAATATGAACACATTTTTGCATGTTGAAATTATAAGAACATCTATTTCTCTTTGTTAGTCAGTTCAAAACTTAATCTTTTGTTGTGTTTTCTAATGCAAAAACATTAATGCTCATTTAATTTTTTACAGTCTTCACAGTAACCCAAAATATTTTGTATGTCTTTTCAAAGTTTTGTATTTTTAAAATTCAAGTTTTTCTTATACACTTTAATTTTTGCATCCTCATGATCTTTATTTCTTTAGATTTCACAAATAAACTAATTGGTCTAATTGCCAAGAGACTATTTTAACTAAGTATACAACACAGCTAAACAGCACAGGTCAACCTTAATCATATTCAGACTGTACACAAATATGCATCAAACTACCACAGAGACACTAACCACAGTGTCATTCCCATTCAAACAAAATTTTTCCCATATTACACATTTGATCAATTTCACCTTAATTTCTAATTTTAAGCAACATGCAATGATATGACATGCAGGACACATGCTGCAGTCACACACACCACATATAGCGATGTGTGCATAAGATCCAAGCCTGGCACATTCACAAGAGATCTTGATAACCTTAATCTTTTACCTTATGGGAGGTCAGCCTTGTTCATATTGTGAACAGGGACAGGGACACCATAAGGTCATGAATATTTAATTTCTTCAAACATAAAATTTACCAAAATTTTCATCTGAGGTTGTGAATCTCTAGGAAGTAAGATGCAGATAATGGAAGTATGAACTAGGTAGAAGAAGGCAAACGATATGAAACACATTCCCAAGTTGAACAGGAATACTGTGCCTTGAGGGCAGGATCCAAGTGGAAACAGAGAGGGCTGAAGTGCAGCATTTCCTGCCCAGGAAAGACATCACTGTACAAGACACAAAAAGTATTCCTGGGAGAGGGCACTGGACAAGGTGGCTGGGGAGAAGTATGGCAGGAGATGAGCAGAATGGCCTCAGTGATTTCAGCTATAATCTCTTGATTACTCTGCTCCTATTGTACAGACAAGCTCATTATCAAAGGTGTGGGCTGGAACACAGCAGCAAACAACAGCAGCATCCGCAGTAGCAGCAGCAGGTCTGCCTTGCTTCCCTCCCTCTATATTCCACTCAGGGTGTAAATCTATTGATTGGTGCCATTCATACCCAGGGTTGGGCATCCATTATCTACCTCCACAATGGCAGCTTCACATCCTTAATTCATATTCACTGATCCTAATCTAGCCAACTTAGAAATTTACCACCTATGGACACATGAGGCTTTGGAAGGTATATCTAGATATAAGAAATAACATCATGTAATGAGGTTTAGCTTTGTATGTAGCTAGCCATCATCTATTCACATTCAATCAATACCTCTGTGTATATTACATTAACCAAAAGAAGTATGTCAATATACACAATTATTAATAAAACCCAAACACCATTGTCTTTATTTATACAATTTACTAGCAGGGAATTGAGCCAATAATTATAGTAGTAGTCAATATTTATCATATTTTAAGCATAGTCAAGTTCCATGATTCTGTATATATTTCCAAAAATATATACATGATACCTAATCACAGTGATTCATGCCATATACACAGTTTTAAATGCTATCATTTATTTTATATGCTGTGAGGAATTACCATGGGTGGTAACAATGCCAGAAACATGCCTGTTGTGGAATGACAGAGAACCTAGGCTATGCTGTGTATCAATGTTTATTGTTGCTGCTTCTCTAACTCTCTAGAATTGCAACACTCTCCAGACCATGCCCTTGACACACATGAGGTGGTTCCAAGCTCAAGTCTGGATGCAGGAGAGACTTTCTCAGCTGCACAACATTTGCCCTGCATTTCTTCTTTAAGCACGCGCATTCCTGTGGAGCAGGATGGTAAGGCAGATGCAAAGGTGACCTCAGCATGGACAACAGGTGCAGGTGAGTGACCTCCCAACCCTACTCACTTCACCTTTCCTTCACGTACAGGGAAGGGCCTCAGGGAAGAGGAATGAAGACTGACTCCTCTGGGGAGGGGCAGCTAGGATATCCGCCCTGTAGAGGAGGACAGAGTTCCTCGTCACACATTTCCATGTGAACACAGAGGCTGATGTGGGTGAGGTAGTGGCCATGTCGAGATGTGCAGGGGCTAGAATCAGAGCCTCCCTCCTCAGATCAGTGCACACTCAGCTCACACTCAGATGTCACACTCCTTTATATTAAGTGCAGGCTCATTTCTCCTCCTTTTTCCTTTCTGCTCACAAATATCTCTTTTCACCATGCTGTCCAATTTCCTACTGGCATTATACAGGTACGGACTTACACGTGCATTCTGAAACTCATTCTCAGATTCATCACTTTACACCTTAATCAATAAACAACAGTGGATCACCTCACACGAATACCTATTTTAACTCCATAATGCTACTGGTAGACAAAACACTAGAAAACTCTTTTGCCCTTTTAATGGGTTCCTTTCTCACCCCAACACCACATCTTCCACACTGGGTTCAGCCCCTCACAGAGCTCCATGTGCTGAGGACACGAACACTTCCTGTAACATGTCAGGCTGCTGTTACGGCATCTGCCAACATTCACCACTCACGCAACGGATCACATGTGTTATCCTACAATATCACACACACGGATACACACTCAGTCCTATGTACTTTTGCCAGTACCAAAAACATTCACCAAATATATATCGGAATACATATACATACACACATACATGTATGTATATGTGATATGTTATGTGTGTGTGTGTATATATATATGTAATTTGTAGGTGGCCCACACACCCATTTTTCACATACAGATACAGTATACACACATAACATAATACACAATAGACACAAAATTCTGAATATCACAGATACCCCTTATGTCTCCACCTGAGGATATTCTCATGGTCAGTTCATCTCCTTATTTTTGAAGCTTTCTTTTCTACACACCAATACATTACCTCAATGTGTTCCAGGTCCCAGATCCTCTGAGATGCTTCTAAATGAAGATTCGAGGGAGACGGAGAATTCCTCCTGCATGCCACATTCTGAGTTACCATCCTCCTCAGCCAGGAACCCCTCGGTGTCTGCAGTACCTACTGCAAAGGAAAGAATAATGAATGTTTACTACAAGCCTGTCCCAATGAAAAGGGGTGTGGCTGCTTTGGAGGATACAGATTTGGAGCCTCCTGCAAAGATGATAAAAACAGGAAATGTTATGTGTCACGAGAAGAGTCCTCCAAAAGTCAGCTTCCCTTCCATGAGCCTAGCAGGTATCCTAAGTCACGGTGAGGACGGCTTGGATAGTGAAATGCAAGATGCAAGGGAAGAGGCTGAGAAGGCACCTGAGGATCCGGCCCAGGGGGCGGGTCCCAGTGCCAAAACACCTGCAGAGCTGGAGCACATGTATAGTGGCTTTAGGTGCGTGGGCTGCTGCCAGGTCTTCCCCAATTTGCACATGCGCTCAAGAAACACCTGGAGCACGGGGGTCAGGAGGGTGTTTCATGCCTTAGTCTTGCATTTCCTAAAATGAGGAACAAAATGAAGGAAAGCAAAATGTCAAGGAGGGAGAACACAACTATCACAACAGCATATGAAGATGATATGGAGATATTTTTGAGGTTCTTAGTATTTTTGGGGTTTTGTAGCTTTTTGTTTTATTATTATAATAAATAGAAATAATACATAGAAATTAAATCATTCTTCCATGTAATAAATAGAAATTAAATAATGATAAATAAATAATAATAAATAGAAATGAAATCCTTCTTCCATGTCTGTAAATAATAAATGAGAGGCACTAACTGAAGAGGGCATGAGAAAGCCTTTTCATGCACAGGATAGCAGAAAGAATCAACACCTTCACAACACAAGCCTTTGGTTAATTGTTTTTTTTTTTTTTTTTTTTTTTGCATCCCTGTCTGTTTTCTCACCCACTTCATTTTGCTGCTTCCAGAATAAGACTCAAACTTCATCTTAAAAATCTTATTATTTATTTTTATTAATACATGTTGGTTGTGCACAAAGTTTCCATTCCAATTCTGAATTGGTACATGTACAGAACATATCTTAATTCTTTATTTTCATCTCATTTCCTACCTTCCCTCAGCGCTCTCTTCATCTTTTGAGGCCTTTCACTTTTTAGAAAGATCTACCTCTCTATATCCTATCTTCCACTTTTATTTTGTTCTTTATTTATACCTCGGGTTTCTCATAAAAAAGAAATCGTGGTATTTATGTTTGTGTATCAGATTTATTTCACTTAACATGATGGTCTCGGGATACACCCATTTTTTTGTCTTTTTTTTTTTTTAGTACCAGGGATTGAACTCACAACCTTGTGCTTGCCAGGCAGGCACTTATGCCGCTGAGCTATATCCCTGGCCCCCTTTTTTGTCTTTTTCAGACAGGGTTTTACTATGCAGTTTAGGCTGCCCTTGAACTCACTTCGTAGCCCAGGCTGGACTCCAACTCACAGCAATCCTTCTGCCTCAGCCTCCTGAGTGCTGGGATTATAGGTGCATGCCACCATGCCCTTCATGGTACACCTATTTTTGTACAAATCACATTACTTTATCTTTATGACAGAGTAGTACTCCATCGTGTTTTAAAAATTAATTTTCTTTTTTATGCTAAAATACTAATTTATTTATTTTTCAAATTTTAAATTTATGAACAATTTTCGTGTGCATAACGATCACATTCATTATACAGAATTTGTATTTGTATACATGTCAATTCCTCTTTTTTCCCCTTTCCCACCCCTTCCTGCTGTTAACAAACCTGTTTTCATTTTGTTGTTTTCTATTTTTTTCTTTCCCTTCTTTCTTTTCCCTCTTCATCCTTAGTTCCCTTTTGAAAAGTTTGTTCCTGTTTTATAACATCTATTGTACATTTTTGTTTTATTTACAATTTTTTTCTCACTAGGGTGATAATGCGATATTTATACATGTGCATCTGACTTATTTCACTTATCTGATTCATTTCACGTATGACTATGATCTCAAGGGCTGTCCATTTAGCTATAAATGTCTCAATTTTGTCCTTTTTTATGACTGAGTAATACTCCATTACATTACAAAAACCATGTTTTTTAAATCCATTCATGGGTTAATGGGTATTTATGTTGCTTCCAAGATTTAGCTATTATTAACTGTGCTGCTATAGACATGAGTGTGTGTATGTCTCTTCTATGACGCTTTTAATTCTTCCATCAAGGTACACACAAGGGGAACATTTGGGGCAAATGGGACCTCTAATCCTAGTTTTCTGAGGAATCTCTGCACTGACCTCCAATGATTACACCAGCTTACACTCCCACCAACAGTGGAAATGTGCTCCTTTTTACCCACATCCCTGCCAGCATTTATTAGCTTTTTTTTCCTTGATAATAGCCATTCTCTCAGGAGTAACATGGAATCTCAGTGTTGTTTTAATTTTCATTTCTGGAATGATAAGTGATGTTGATCATTTTTTCATATTTATTTGCCTTTTGTACTTCTTCTGAGAAGTGTGTATTCATCTTAGATACCCATTTTTGGAGTGGGTCTTTGGATTTTGAGGGTCTGATTTTTAAAGTTGTTTATATGTTCTAGATATTACTGCTTTTTCTGAAGAACAGCTGGCAAAGGTTTTTCACACTTTGCGGGTTGTCTTTTCACTTTGTTGGTGATTTTCTTGTGCAAAAGCTTTTCAACATGAAGAATTCTCAGTTGTTCATTCTTTGTATTAATTTTTCTGTGATGAAGGTAAAAAAATCACATATTTTTTATCCATTCATTGATGGAAACATAGGCGCCTTCCAAGATTTAGCTATCATAAGTTGTGCTGGTGTAAACACAAGTATGTATGTATCACAGCATACAATGTATTTAATTCTTTCAGGAAAATATCTAGAAGGGGAAGAGCTGGGTCAAATGGAATATCAAGTTTCATTTTTTTCTTAGGAATTTCCACTCTGATTTCTACAATGGTTCTAAGAGTTTACATTCCCACTAACAATCAGTGAGCATTTCCTTTTTCAGCATTCATGGCAGTACTGCTTATTGTTTGATTTATTGATGAGGGCCATTCTTTCTGAAGATGAAATCTCAGTGTTGTTTTAATTTGTATTTCTCTAATGGCTGTTATGGTTGATACGTTGTGTCAACTTAAGAAGTTTAGAAGTTAACAGAGAGACTCAGCAGGGAGCCAGGTTTCTCACTTTGTAAATATCCTCATCCTATTGCAAGAGGAGGGCACAGAGATTTTGTGAGTGCTACACCTGCTCTGGTGGGGTGGTGGCCTGTGTACACTATAAAGGAAGAAAAGAGGCTTGCTCTGGCCTTTTTGCTCTGGGTGCTGTCTTGAAGTGTTGCCTCAGTGCCATCATGCTGCCCTGCCTTGGAGTCAGTTGATTACGGACTGACACCTCCACAAAAGTGAGCTAAATAAACCTTTCCTTCCTTCATTTTGGGTGTCAGGTGTTTTTTCCCAGCAAGGGAGAAAAGTAACCAAAACAATGGCCAATATATATCTTTAATGTTGAGCACTTCATGTATTTATTTTCCAATGGTACTCCTACTGTGATGTATTTATTTCACTTGTCCATTTTTTTTAGATTGGTTCTTTTATTTTGGGAGATCAAATTTTTTGAGTTCTTTATACTAGGAATGAATGACAAAAGTTTCCCCCCGCTCTGTAGGTGGTATTTTCACTCTTGGTTGTTTCTTTGCTGTGCAGAACCTTCAATTTTTATGATTAAACTGTTTGATTATCAGAACTGTTTTGGTGCAATCAGTGTTCTGTTCAGAAAGTCCTTGCTTATGCCTATGTTTTTTTGGAATTTTTATTCTTCTGGATATCTCCTTGAATTTGTTTTATGGATTCCATTTCTTTCAAATGCTGAGCTTCCATAATTTTCTTAAGCTTGTCTTATTTTTTTTATTTGCTCTAGCATCACTAAGCATAGTCTTTATCTAAGAGATTATTTCTGATTGCATTTTTTCCAGAGCCTCATTCAATTGGTTTGTTGTTACCACTTCAGGGAGGTCAGGTGGGAGGCTTTTGGATTGTCCCACCTCATTGCCCCTTGTATTTGCCTTTGGTGAACTTGATGTCTGGGGTTGCATTTTAAGTGTCGTTTCATTTTTTCTTTTTCTTTCTTTTCTTTTTCTTTTTCTTTCTTTTTTTTTGTTTAATTCCTGGGGTGATCCTTGTAAATTGCCTATGGTGGGTTGCTTTATTGTTAGTATTTAGGATACCTAGGTGATGGCTACTTCTCTGAAGTATCTTCCAGGTGTAGCTAGTTTTTGGGTTTGGAATATCTTACCTCTGCACTTTGCTGGAGATGAGAAGTTGTTGCTTGTTTGGCCTGGTCCCTGGTTCTTTGGCACTGTGTCACAGTATTTCTGTGACCCATAGTCAATCTCAGTCATGGAATACCAGGACCAACAGTGCCAACCAATGCAGTCCCTTGTGTAGGATGCTCCCTTCCACTACCGTGTCTCTCTGCAAAGGCCTTTGGTTCACCATCTGTCACTTGGGGTCTGCAGGTTTGAACTGCTTCTCTTGTGTAGTGAGTCCCATCTCAGGGAGAAGGTGCCACTGGCTACCTCTTTCTTCGTTGGAATTTCTCTCTTCTCTCTGTGGGCTTCAATTCGCACTTCAGATTCTTCCTGGGTCCAGTGGACCCACTTCCCTCCTTCTTACCTTCCTCATGGTGCTATTTTCCAGTGTCTGGATGGTGACACTCAGAGAGGCTGTTGTCTTTGCTGCTTACTGCTACATCATCTTGGTGGTCTCTCTCTCCCCAGGTGTTCCTCATGTGATCAAGAGACATGTGTGGGCACAGAGGATGAGCTGCAGGGAGGGGAAAGGATAAAGGCAGGGAGATGGTGGTGTCAATTTTATCTAGTGACAGAGAAAGGAGCCCAAACTAAAACTGTGCGCAGGACTCCTGTCTTCATTCCCTGGGTGCGAGGTGCCATCAGAAGGGCCCTTTGTGGCCTTCACTTCTCCATGCAGGTCTGATCCATGGGAACACTGGGTTGGCCTCATGGAATCCTGAGCTGCAGGGGTCCTTCCTACCTGTCCCAGGAGCTGGCTGACTCAGGACCCAGCTCCTTCCCATTTGTGCCCTTGACCAGAAACTTGCTTTCTTTCTCCAGTATTGGTCCAATGACATGGAGGACAATCGGCTTCCTAAACTAGACAAGTTGTTCTTCCTGTATGAGAGGAACTTGGTTCAGATTCCACAGTTCCCCAAGCTGCACTACCAGTTAATCTGCTGCATAAGCTGGGACATCAGGGTGATGTGAGAGGAGTGTGAGGAAGTGGTGTGCCCTAGGGACTGGTTGGGAGAGTTGGGGTGGGCTGGATTGGAGATGGATGGGAATAGGGAAGTCTAGAGACTGGTGACCAGAAAGAACTGGAGGCTGGATAACGGGTGGTGGTACTGGAGGTCTTTATCCTCTCAGGGAGTTCTAAGCTTATGATCCTGTGCTCTGTCTGTGGGACCATGACTGCATCCTCATTTTGGGACCCTGGAGAGCTAAGAACATTTGAATCAAGCAGGTATGTGGTGTCCCCTCAGAGTTCAGAAGCACCACTTCTATCTAGGAAATGCAGGGAAACCATTCTGAGGCCCTCATCCCATGATCCACCACATCATCCTTTACATCAGGAATCGGTTCAGGCTCAGGCACAGGGTTGGCCTCCCTTGCTTCCCTTCACAGCCATCGATGTGACAAGCAGGCACACATTCCAGGTGCGATTTGGTGGGCGCAGGAATGCTGCTCAGCCAGACCTCACATAAAACATGTTTTTCACGAGGCATAGATTTGGTAGAAGTTCTTTCACTTTGAGCAAATGGGTCCAAATCATAGGGTGGATGAAATGCTGATTTTTGTTGTCTGTGAATATGTACTAGTCATACATTTCCATTTCCCTTCAGAAGTTGTATTTATTTTATTTTAATTTAATTTAATTTTATTTTTTTTTGTGGCACCAGGGATTGAACTCACAGGCTCGTGCCTGCCAGACAGGCACCTAAGCTGCTGAGCCAAACTCCCAGCCCTAGTTTTTTGAGGCAGGGTCGCACTGTGTAGCTCAGGCCGGCCTTGTACTCAACGTTGTAGCCCAAGCCGGCCTCGAACTCACACCGCTCCACCTACCTCAGCCTCCCGAGTGCTGGGATTAAAGGCATGCACCATTATTTTAATTTTAAAGAGAACAAAATCAAACAAACAAACAAACAAACAAAAAACCAATAAAGCTAATCAGAACAGAAGAATGAAAGAGAAGTATTTTTACATTTTGTCATTTACATAGGGCCTTTCATCCTTTAGGGATCGCAAAGAGGGATTTATTCCTACCAGTACAATGTTGAACAAGAAGTTATCAGATACAAAAGGCTGCATTTTCAGAAGTGGAACTGTTATCCTTGACTGCATGTTAGTTCCAAGTTGTGTGCAAACACATAGCTCATGGTAGAGTGCACTTGGGAGTTTTTATTATCCCGTCTTTCCACTTGTTGAATTTTTCCTCTGCAGTAATTACACACCTTCTCAAGTATAAATTCATGGTTGTTTGTCAGAATGACAGCTGACTAACAAGTATTAGGTTCTGGGTGGCTTCTCACAATTGACACATTACAGTATGGGTTTGGGTAAACGAATAGGTAAAGAATTGTTTTAAATCATGTGCAACTAACCCAATTTATTAGTAAGCACTGTGGTGAGACAATGGGGCTTGGGCATGTGGGCTCATAGTCATGATGTTGATATATTAGTGATGTTTGTATCATACACAGAAGTCCAGATGTTAAGTGCATGGAAAGCACTAAGGTGTGAATTAAGTGGAAATGTACCACCTTCTCTAAGTGCATCTAATCTCTAAAGAGAATCACCTCAAGTTCTTGTTATAAAGCAGGAAGCTGGGACTAACATGAGACATCTGAAGCAATTTTTGGAATGTAGGTCAGAAAGTAGAGAACCGTAACTGGAATGATGGTTCAGGAATGGGATTAAGAAGGAGGTTAAAAAATGTATAATAGATATTGTGAAATAGGAATAATATGTCCATATGGGAAGGGGAACTAAGGAGGAGGGAGGGGGGAAGGAATGAAAGGAAAACAAAAAATGATGAGAAAAGAAGGAAAAAAATGGAAACAAAGGTTTTGTAAATAGGGAGGGGAAGAGGAGTTGAAGGGAGTATAGGGGAATGGAAAAAAAAAAAGAATCAAGCTATATCGTGTATAGGTACAAATTCCTTATAATGAATGTAATCATTATGTATGCCAAAAAGTACCAATAAACTTAATAAAAATAAAGAAGCAGGGTTAGAGATAAAGCTGAGTTTGTAAATTGGTTGACACTATAGTTGGGATTGACTTTGGGGTGTCAATCTTCTCTTCTAGGAAATTGCCCATATGAAGTCTGAGTGTCTCTTCTTTCTAGCTATCTGGGCCCATTGGAGCAATGAATTGGAACAATCACAGCATACTTCCCAGATCTGGACAGCCCATGGGGAACAATGAGGAACCAGTTTTTTTTCATCTCCTTGTAAATTTTACATTCTTTATTCAAGTTTCCCCTGAATTAGAAGTTGAACATATGCTATTTTTATATATTTGGTTCCCCATAGTCTTGATACCATTTGAAGGTGACCTATAGTGTGTCAGATTGGGAAGGGATTACATAAAATAAAGCATTAGAGTCATAGAAGTGCCATAGACTCCTTTAATATTGGTTTATTGTGGACATTTTGTCCATAAAAGCATTACTACAACTATTGTAAGTATTGAGATATTATAGATGTTCATATTAGTGTTCTTATGTTTTGTGTTAGTTATTTTAGCTGATAAATATTTCTATTTTAAGAGAGGCTTTTTAATATTTTTTCTTTTTTTTTTCTTTTAAAGAGAATAAAACCAACAAAATAAAACAGAATAAAGCCAATCAAAACAAAACAATGAAAGCAATACAGGAGTTCAAAACAAGAATTAGGAAATCAACAATGACTATCATAATATAGCTTGTTATTTTCAAAATAACTGCCCATACCATCAGACATAATAAAATCAAACAAAATAAAACACAGTAGGACCAAACAAAATAAAACAGTGAAAATGATACAGGACTTCAAAACAAGATAACAGGAAATTAACAATGGCTACCATATGCCTCTTGTTATCTTCTACATAGCTGTCCAGACCATCAGACACAGGCATGTAAAATTAACCAAACAATACAAGAACTAAGTTGCTTCTTTACTTCAGTTGTTATCTTTTCAGAAACTTTGGGTGTGTGGTCTCTAATTTCTACCTATGGCTGTATCTCCTTAACTTGTTCTGTGTGGGTTGGAGGTCTGAGATTATATTTTTCTCCTTTGTCTTGACATTTTCCTGTGTTCCTCAGAATCAGCTCATTGTTGCATCCTGTGTGCTTCCTGTATTGGCTGCCAGTCCCTTGCTGTAGTGGACTGGACTAGGAACCTGGGTTCCTCTGACATGGGGTTCCTGGAGTGGTAGAGAGGCACAGGGTGGTGGTTCATTGATGCTTCCCCAATGGCAGCAGGGCCTCAGGGTGTGGCTTCCTCTCTGGGTTGCACTGGGTTCACTGGATCTCTTTGGGTCACTGGTGCATGGCCTCAGGGCGTTGCTTCTTCTCCAGGCTGGTGTGCTGGGCTTGTGGAATCTCTCTGGGCTGCACACAGCCTTGGGGCATTGCTTCTTCCTATTAACTCCATTTGTTCACAGGTTTGGCACAGCTCTGATATTTCTTTGTTGATTTTCTGTCTAATTGATCTGTCTCTCTGTGATAATGGGGTATTGAGGTCTCCAGTCACAACTGAGTTATTGCTCATTTGATTTTCCATGTCTATCAATAACTATCTTATATAGTTGGGTTCTCCTGTATTAGGTGCATTTATATGACTGTTATGGCATTTGTGCTGTATTCAGCTTTCTCATTGACCCTAATCAATCCCGTGTTATTCTTCCTCGCCTGGCTTGTAGCTATTGGATTGATTTCTCATGGTCTCTTGCCATTTTTGTCATCTTTTTTTGTGATCACTAGTTGCAATTCAGTCTTCAAGATCTGAAATTCTATCCCTTCCTTTGTTCAATCTGTTGCATATACTTCTAATGGAGGTTTTAATCTCCTGGATCTGTTTTTTTTTTTTGAGGGGGGGTACTGGGGACAGAACTCATGACCTTGCACTTGCTAGGCAGGCATTTGTGCTGCTGAACTAAACCCCTGGCCCTCTCCTGGATCTCTGGATCTGTTTCATGGATTTCATTTCTGTCCTATGTTGGGCATTTTTTCTTTCCATCTTTTTCTAAGCTCATCTATTCTTTTGTGTGTCTTCTCTAATATCTTTGATTTTTATCATCATTTCTTTTTGTATCTGAGATCATTCTCTATATAGCTCTTTTCCATTTGTTTTTTCACTTCTGTTGTTATCATTTCAGAAAGTTCCAGTGTTTGGCTTCCAACTTCGTCTGTCTTGTTGAGTTCCAGGCTTGTCCTGGGTGGGCTGGGGGTCTGGGTCACACTCTACCTCTGCATCTTGCCATTCTTCACCTTTTCTTTTTTCTTTTGTTGTGTCTTCTATGTTGATACCCATAATCCTCCCATGATATATAGCTCTACCACTAGCATTGAGGTCTCTCTCAAGGAGGAAAGGAGATGTCCATTCCTCAGGGATGTCCTCCAGATATAGTTGGTTCTTACAGCTATCCCAAAAACCTACCTTCTAGTATTTACAGTTCTGTGGTAATGTCCATGTTGCATCCCAGAGATGTGCTGGGTATAGAGCTGATATTGGCCTCTGGATGTAGGGGCTGGGACTGCTCTTCTGTCGGTGGAGTTCTCCATAGTCCAATTGCTGTCTCCTCACTGCTGCTTCAGACGCTTCCACATTACTGGCCTCACTGGTTACTTCGCCCTCCAGAGGAATGTGTATTTGTGTGCCAGGTTGTTACCCTGGGTCTTGGGGTTCCCATCAGTCTTAACACTCTTCCAGCTAGCTTCACCATCCAGGGATGTAATAGAGGAGGCCCAGAGGGCAAACTCACTGTCTTCCAACCAGCCCACCCCCCAGGATGCAATGGAGGAGGCCCTGATCGTGAACTCACTGTCTTCTAGCTAACCTCACCATCAGGTATGTAATGGAGGGGCACAGAGTGCACACTCACTGTCTTCCAGTTGGCCCTGCCATCACGGATGTCATTTTTAGTATTTTTATATGTTATAAATTCATTATACTTATATTGAGGTGGTAGTACCCCCAATCTTTTCAAATATGTTATACTTTACTTATGGACTATGAACATTGAGATGTTATTCTTTTTTTTCCTTTTTTCTTTTAAAGAGAAAAAAAAACAGAAAAAAAGAAACATACAACAACAACAACAAAAACCATCAAAACAATAGTGATATAAGATTTCAAGTCAAGATGATAGGAATTTAACAATGGTTGTTACATTGCATATTGTTATCTTCAAAAGAGTTGCTCAGATTACCAGATATAGGCATGCAAAATGGATCAAACAATATAAGCACTAACTGTTCCTTTCCTTGAACTAATAGAATTAGTAGTACAATTATCTTAGCTATCACACACACACACATACACACACATATATGAGTATATATATATGTGTGTGTGTGTGTGTGTGTGTGTGTATTATATACGTATTTCTTTCTTTTTCCTTTCCATTCTTCTCTCCTTTCCTCCATCCCAGTTGTTCTTTCCCTTTGTGCAGGTTCTTTCCCTTTCACAATAGCTACTGTATCTTTTGAATCTTACTTATTCTTTCAATTTCTTGCACTAGGGAGGCAATATGGTGTTTACACATATGAGTCTGATTTATTTCACTTGTGAGTATGGTCTCAAGTTGCACCAATTTACCTATAAAAGCCTCGAGTTTATCCTTCTTTATAGCTGAACAGTACTCCACTGTATAAAAGTATCACATCTTTTTTATCCATTCCTCAGTTGGTGGGCATTTTGGTTGTTTCCAAGATCTGGCTATTACAAATTGTGCTGCTATGAACATGGGTGCACATATATCGCTGTGGTATGTTTTAAATTCTTTTTGGAAAATACCCAGAAGGGGACTAGCTGGGTCAAATGGGACCTTTAATTCTAGTTTTTGAGGAATCTCTACACTGATTTCCACAGTGGTTGCACCAGTCTACACTCCCACCAACAGTGGAGAAGTCTTCTTTTTCCCCACAGTCCTTGCAGCATTCGTTGTTGGTAGATTTCATGATGTTGGCCATTCTTTCTAGGGTGAGATGGAATCTCAGTGTTGTTTTAATTTGCATTTCTTGAATGACCAATGATGTTGAACATTTTTCATATATTTATTTTCTGTCTGTATTTCTTCATCTGAGAATTGTGTATTCATCTCATATGTCCAGTTTTAAATTGGATTTTTGAAATTGGGGGGCCTGAATTTTTTTCAACTTTTATACATTCTAGATAGAAGTCCTTTTTCTGAGGGACAGTTGGCAAAAATTTTTTCCCAATATGTGGGATTTTTTTTCACTCTGTTGGTGATTTCCTTTGATGTGCAAAAACTTTTTAATAAGGAGATCCCAATTGTTGATTCTTTGAAGTACTTTCCATGCAGTTTGGTTTTTTTCATGAACTCTCTGCCTACACCTATGTCTTCAAGATTTCTAACTAACTTGTCTTCCAATAGATTTAGTGTTTCTGTTTTAATATTTAGATCTTTGATCCATTTTGACTTTAGTTTAGTGCTTAGTGATAGACATGGATCTATCAGTCTTTGGCATGTGGAAAGCCAGCACAATTTATTAAAGAGGTTACCTTGGGCCAGGAATTTAGCTCAGTGGTATAAGCACCTGCCTGGTGAGCACAAGGTTGTGAGTTCAATCCCCGGTACCAAAAAAAAAAAAAAAAAAAAAAAAGGCTATCTTTCTTCTAGTGAACATGTTTGGCTGCTTTGTCAAAGGTAAGGTGGCTGTGTGTCTTTGTAGTTGTGTCTGTATCTTCTATTCTGTTCCGTTGATGATCCTCTGGTGTGTTTTTTTGCCAGTACCATGCTGATTTTATTACAATGGCTTTGTAGTATAATTTCAAGTCTGGGACTGTAATGCTTCCTGCCTTGCCTTTGATGCCCATAATTGCTTTTGCTATTCTAGTTCTCTTCTGTTTCCAGAAGAAAATTTTTTTTGGCTTTTTGAGACAGGATTTTATTATGTAGTTCAGGTTGGCCTTGAACATATTTTGTAGGCCAGGCTGATCTTGAACTCACAGGGATCCTCCTGCCTCAGCCTTCCAAGTGTTGGTATTATAGGTTTGTGTCTCCATGCCTGGCCTTGAGGTGTCATTCTTTTTTTTTTTTTTTTTTTTTGCGGCACCGGGGATTGAACTCACAACCTCGTGCCTGCCAGGGCAGGGGCTTAAGGCACTGAGCCAAACTCCCAGCCCTGTTTTTTTTTTTTTTTTTTTTTGAGGCAGGGTCGCATGTAACTCAGGCCGGCCTTGTGCTCGCGTTGTAGCCCAAGCCGGCCTCAAACTCACAACGCTCCGCCTACCTCAGCCTCCCGAGTGCTGGGATTAAAGGCGTGCACCACCACACCCGGCGGAGGTGTCATTCTTTAACTTAGTTTGACTCATGTACCTTAACAGGTGGTGGTAAAAGAATTATATGTATTTCTTCTGTTTTAAAGAGGCCAGGGCCATCCATCTCTTCTGGATAGAAACTAAAATTGAACTGTCTCCTCACCTTCTTGATGTGTGTGATTCCATAACTTTGACAACAGTAAGGGATGCTTGAGTAAAGAGTCCCAGGGATCTTCATTGGGAATATCCTTATCATTGTTTAGGACATTTGTTATCCCAGTGAAAAAGTTGGTTCCCTTCCTAAGCAAGGGCCACTCTCTTTTAATGCCCTGATTTTTGGCAGTGGCACAAAATGGGTTCCTCATCCTCAACCTGGCCTCCTTCACTGAGACTCCCTGTAATTCAGTCACCAATTCCCTGCCTCCTCCTTTCGTGGTGAGCATCTCTGTCCCTATTATGAAAGACCTTCGTGGCTTTTCTTAAGCAATCATCTAGTCCCAAATGGCCTTGCTCTGGGTCTGCCACCAGCTTTAGAAGCTGTGTCAGTTGTCAGGGGCTAATTGGGACTGGAATTTATCCCTGATAAGAATCTCAGGGCTGATCAAAGTATATTTGGTCATGGCATCTTTCAGGTGTTTTGAAAACACAGAACGTGGTTCTTTTTCTTCCTAGCAGATTTGTCCAATTTTTTATAGAATTAACAGGCTTGACCATTGTTCTCTTTAGTCTTTCTTTGAATATAATAAAGGAAATAAATGAAATAAATACTTTTCCTAGCAGAGTTCCATAGTCCTATTGTGGCTTATTTATAGGGACCATCCAGGATCTGATAGAAGCACAGATCTTTGGTTTTCCCTCTCCACATTGCACACCCCAGTGTGCCTCATAGTAAGCATTTCTGGATGAGCCCAAACTCTGTCCCTTTCTCCCTGATTGAGGGTCTTACTGAGAAGAAAGGTCACATCTTCCCAGGTCACTCTGAACAGGGAATTTATCCTTTTAAAGGCTCTAAAATGGCCATCAGTATTATCAGTGAAACTTCCAGATCTTGCTTAATTTCCCCAACTCCAAATAAGTAAAAAGGACTTGTTTGGGCTCACCACTTAGGTTGGAGTGGAAAGGCAATAACCTTTCTGGTGGGGCTGTTAGTACTGATGGCCCAGTTTCTAAATATGGCAGGACTAGGTCTCAATCCTCCTCCTCCTGGGAAGCACATTTTCCCAGGGAGGAAGAAGGAGCCAGGCCACCAAGAGTGAAGAGCCTGAAGAACAATTGGAAGAACAATTGGGATGGTCCTGGAGAATAATGAAGAGCACTCTTACAAAATAAAACTAAGCAGAAGATGGTATTAAAATTAAGAGAGCCTGGCACAGTCAGGATCAGCAGTGCCCGGCCGTGAGGAAAGGTGTGAAGTAGCAGGGAGAATACGACACACTGTTTCCTGAGGGGCCATGCAGATAGTGGTTGGTGAGTTAGGTGAACCAGTGCTATGCTAGACATGTGTGAGGTGAACAAGTGCTGTGCTAGACATGTGGAATAGAAGTGGGCGGTTGGGGTCACCATTTTATTTGATTATATTTCTGCTCAGGGTGAACAGCTGAACAGTGCTGGGTTGCTTCACTGCCAAAGTTCCAGAGTGGAATGAGGAAAGAGCCACCCAATCACAGTACAATGCCAGCAGAGGGGAAGCAGACTAGGGAATTCTGCTGAGTGGTAGGAGCTGGGACCACCTAGTCTCTGTCCCAGTGGCCACCAAAAACCAGTCTTAGCCTTAAAAAGAAAGGACTGGAAGCTTCCCCCCTGGTCTCTGACCAGCAGAGCAGCCTCGGCCCAGTGGCATAAGCAGGCAAGCAGCCTTGGACTGCAAAGAGACAAGCACACTCCCCTGCTTAATGACCAGAGTCTAAGAGGAGTCAGTGGTGTCTGGGAGCAACCCTGGGCTTTCCTTACCCAAGAGCACCACAGCAAATGGTTGTGTAGAGACCATGCCATGGAGTCCATCACAGTAAGGAGAAGTGAACATCCAAAACATTGTCAGCTCAGATTAGTCCCTGCCCCAGGCCGAGTTCAGCCCTATACCCAGCACAAATCCTACTGCAAATTTGGTGGGATTACACAGTACATTTCGGGGATCTGACTTGGACACTACCGTAGGATACCAGAGAAATTTTATTAGTTTTCTTTTTTGTTTGTTTGTTTGATTGGTTTCTCTTTTTCTGTTTGGGTGAGATTTTTTCTTTTTTTTTTCTTCAATATTTAGGTTTCTTAACTTTCTTTTTGTTTTCTTCTATTTGTCTTCTCTCTCTCTTTCCTCAACTATCTATTTTGATTTTATGATATTTTTATGTGGGTGAATATTGTCTCTTCTCTTTCTGGTTTATTTCAATATTCATTCCTTCTCTCCTGTGCTCTCTAGTTTCTCAAAACTTGGGTGATCATCCTTTGCCCTCCAGCCTTGCTTCTATTATATTCATTCTCATTCATCTATTTTTTGTTGTTGTTGTTGTTGAGACAGGGTCTCACTGTGTGGTTCAGACTGGCTTTAAACTCACTATGTAGCCCAGGCTGGCCTCAAACTCATAGCGATCCTCTTGCCTCAGCCTCCTGAGGGCTGGAATTACAGGCATGGGCCACTGTGCCCAGTCTCATCTCTCTAGTTTGTACCCTATCCCACTTAAATCACTCCCACAGGATAAAATCATTCTACCAAGGGGAACATAACTGTGTACAAGTTCCTGGCATATGTTAAATTTTGTTAAATAACTGTAGAACTTGCTGCTATGATTAAAAGTGTCAACTTAATAGTACAGATCCATTGACCTCCTCAGTCTTAATATATTGGGAAGGTAGGTTCTTGGGATAGATATAAAGACTAAGAACCACCTAAATCTAGATGACATCTGAAGGAACACACACCTCCTAGGAAAGTCACGACACAGGGATAAGGCTATCTACCATGAGAAATCTACAAGCATCAATACAGAGAACAAAATAAAACAGAAAGTGACAAGGCAAAGAAACAATGCAATCCCAAATACCCAACCCACCCAGGACAAGTCCAGAGCACAAAGAGATAGAAGAAATCAGAAACCAACAAATGGAACTCTCTGAAATGATAGAAGCAGAAGTGAAAAAACAAAAGGAAGCGGCCATAGAAAAAATAATTGTTAAGGTACAAAAAGAAATGACTATCAAAATAAAAATATTAAAGCAGGAACAGGTAAACAAATAGAGGAGCTCAGGAAAATGTTGAAAACCATGAATGCCAAACATAGAAAAGAAATGGAATCAATGATCAAACAATGAAAGCACAAACCATTCTTTTTGATGAACTAACAGAGATTAGTAGTAACAGTATTCACTATATTAACCATTGTTAATCTCCTATTATGTTGTTTTGAAATTCTGTATCATTTTTATTCTTTTTTCATTTTAAAATAAAAAAAGAGAAGGAGAGATATTTTTATCCTGAATGTTACTGTTTATTTTTTAAAATTTACAAGTATTTGTGCCTTACATATGTGTTTTTATAAAATATGAACATGTCTAAAGTGAATTAGTCTATAGTGTTTAGAAAATATTTGCAGCTATGTAGGTTTCTCAGAATAACAACAAAATTTCAGCACTTCACTCAAGTGTTAACTGATAAGCACAAAGACCAGAGGCCCCAGATGCTCTGAAAGGTCAGCATCATATAATTGAATCTCATAATTAAAAGAGACAACACAAGCAGCCTTAATCAAACATGGGCTTTGGAGTTGAGCAAATCTGGCTCTAGTCCTGGCCATACCCTTTTCTTTCTGTGACTGGGAGCTAATTATTTAAACCCCACTGGGTCTCAATAAAATGGAGATAAAAGTGAAAAAAGAAATGCATGAGGTTAAAAGCTCCATTGAAAATATACACAGCAGATTGAATGAAGGTAAGTATAGAATATCAGGCCTAGAAGACAGGAATGTGACTACTGACCAGGAAAAGAAAGATATCTTAATAATAGCAAGAGACCACACACACACACACACACACACACACACACACACATCAATCCAACAACTACTAGAATCAGTCAGAAACCTGGAGACAGTGCAAAAACCATTAAAAACCTCTTCACAGAAATGTCTTGCAAAAGGGACTGGGAACATGGTGGCTGCGAGGACTCTGGGAAGTATTTCCTGTGCAGTTTGATTTATGTTCATGAACTCTCTGCCTACTCCTATGCCATCAAGATTTTACCTACTTTGTCTTCCAGCAAATTTAGTGCCTCTATTTTAATATTCAGATCTTTTACCCATTTTGACTTTAGTTTACTGCATGGTGATAGACATGGATCTAGTTTTAGTTTGTGGCATATGGAAAATCAGTTTTTCCAGCACCATTTGTTAAAGAGGCTATCTTTCTTTCAATGTACATGTTAGGCTCCTTCATCAAAGATGAAGTATCTGAGTGTGTTTGTAGTTGTGGCTGTATCTTCTAATCTATTCCATTGATCTTCAGCTCTGTTTTGATTCCAGTACCATGCTGATTTTATCACAGTAGCTTTGTAATACAGTTTCAAGCCAGGGATTGTGATGCCTCCTTCCTTACCTTTTTTGCCCAGAATTGCCTTTGCTATTCTAGGTCTCTTCTGGTTCCAGATGAATTTCAGGAATGATTTACCTAGCTCTGTGAGGTAGGCAAGTGGTATTTTGATTGGGATTGCATTAAATCTGTATAGCAATTTTGGGAGAATGGCCATTTTCATGGTGTTTGTTCTTCCTATCCATGAACAGGGAATATCTTTCCATTTTCTGAAATCATCTTCGATTTCCTTTTTCAGAGTAATGTAATTTTCACTGTATAGATCTTTTACTTCCTTTGTTAGATTGATTCTTAAGTATTTCATGTTTTGGATGAAGTGTGTGGTTTCCCTTATTTCTTTCTCAGTGACTTTGTTGTTTGTGTACAAGAATGCTATTGATTTTTGAGTGCTGACCTTGTATCCAGCAATATTATTGAATTTGGTTATTACTTCTAGAAGTCTTTCGATGGATTTTTGGGGATCTTCTATGAAGAGTATCATATCATCTGCAAATAATGCTAATTTTACTTCTTCCTTTCCTATTCTTATTCCCTTTATTTCTTTTTCTTGTCTAATTGCTCTGGCTAATGTTTCCAGAACTATATTGAATAGGAGTGGTAATAATGGATACCCTTGTCTTGTTCCTGATTTTAGGGTGAAAGTTTTCAGTTTTTCTCCATTTAGTAATATGTTGGCTGTTGGTTTATGGTTTATGGCTTTTATCAGGTTGAGGTAGAAACCATATATTCAGATTTTCTGTAGGTGTTTTTTTTTTAATCATGAACGAGTGTTGGATTTTGTTGAAAGCTTTTTCTGCATCTATTGAGATGATCATATGGTTCTTGTCCTTGGCCCTGTTGATACGATGTATTACATTTATTGATTTGTGTGTGTTGAACCATCTCTGCAGTCCTGGGATGAATCCCACTTGATCATGGTGTATAATCTTTCTGATAACTTTTTGTATTCTATTTGCCCGTATTTTATTGAGGATTTTTGCATCTCTGTTCATTAGAGGGATTGGCCTGTAATTTTCTTTTTTGGTTGGATCTTTCTCTGGCTTTGGTATTAGGGTAATACTTGCTTCCAGGAATGAGTTATGGAGACTTGCTTCCCTTTTGATTTCATTGAAGAGTTTGAGGAGTGTTGGCATTAAGTCTTCCCTAAATTTCTTGTAGAATTCAGCAGTGAATCCATCAGGACCTGGGCTTTTCTTTGTTGGTAAGGTTCTAATTCCATTTTCAATTTCATTAGCTGAAATTGGATTATTCAGCAGTTTTACATCTTCTTGATTCAGCTTTGGTAATTCATAGGTTTCTAGGAATCTGTCCATTTCTTCTGTGTTATAAAATCTATATGAGTAAATGTTTTCAGAGTAGGTGTTTATGATCTTCTGTATTTCCACAGGGCCTGTAGTGATTTCATCCTTTTCATTTCTTATTGCATGAATCTGAGTTTTTTCTTTCCTCTGTTTGATAATGTTGGTTAGGGGCTTATCAATTTTATTTATTCTTTCAAAGAACCAACTCTTTGATTCATTAATTCTTTGTATTGTTTTCTTAGTTTCAATTGGTATTTCAAGTCGTAAAGTAAAACAATCTTCAACCCAGATTGACATATCCCACAAAACTATTTTTCAAAGTTGATGGACCAATAAGATACTTCCATGACAAAGAACAACTGAAGAAATTTATGACCACCGAATCACCTCTACAGAATGTTCTGAAGGACATGTTAGAAAGAGATAATGAAGGTCACAAACACATGAACACCAATAGAAAAAAACTGCCAGGTTGAACAAGGAACAAACAACAGGAAAACTACATGAAAAAGAAAGAAAAGCCAATATATACCAGGTATAACTATCAATGTATGGCATCAACTCACCAAACAGACTGGGCAAACCAGGCAGGGCCCAGAAAGAGAGAACCCAGTTCATTTTCCTTGTGAGTCAGCAAAGGCCATGCTGGGTCTGGGAGAAGAACATCAAGAAACTAGTTTGATCTTCTGTAAGCTGTGCAAACCAGTCAGGGCCTAGGAAGAGGGAAGCCAGGTCACCTTTCCCATGAGCTGCATAGAACATGTGGGGCCCAGGAAGAGAGAAGCTAGTTGACTCTTCCTGTGAGTCAGCAGAGGCCATACTGGGTCTGGGAGGAGCACATCAAGAAGCTAGTTCGGTCTTCCCATAAGCTGTGCAAACCAGTCAGGGCCCAGGAAGAAAGAAGCCAGGTCACTTTTCGCATGAGCCGGCCAGCACATGGGCTAAGATCAAGACCCTCCCCTTCCTTGCACCCAACCCCGGTAAGCAACTTGCTGGTTTGGAGGACAGGTTGAGTTGATAGCAACTGAGGTACAAGAACAACTAACTGCTTGTATTGTTTGATTGACTTTGTAATATGGCAAATATGGGGGAATTTCTTTCTGTTTTGTTTTTGAAATCCAATATTATTCTTACTGTTTTATTTTGTTCTGATTTATTGTTTTGTTTTATTCAATGCCCTGTTCTGATTGGTTTTATTCTGTTTTGTTTTATTCGATTTTACTATGTCTGAGGGAATGGACAACTATTGTGAAGATAACAAGATATATTGTGGTAATCATTGTTGATGACCTATTGTTCTGTTTTAAAGTTCTGTACCACTTTCAGTGCTTTGTTTTGATTGGCTTTATGCTGTTTTGTATTGTTGGGTTTCATTCTCCTTAAAAAAAGAAACAGACTGTCAGGATGGGTCAAGAAGCAAAACTGAACAATATGCTGCATTCAAGAAACACATTTAACTCAAAAAGGAACTCACAGATTAAAAATCAAAGGATGTATAATAATGCTCCATGCCACAGGAACCCAGAAAAAAGCAGGGGCAGCTATTTTATTTGCAGACAATGTAAACTTTAAGCCAAAACTGATCAAAACAGATAAATTCATTACATACTTGTTAAGGGAAAATTCCAAGAAAAAGAGATAACAATCATAAATATTTATGCACCAAAGACAGGTTCACCCAGCTACATAAAACAAATATTAACAAACATGAAATTCCAAATAAGTATTAACACAAGTGTAGTGGGGAACTTTAATAACCCACTCTCACAAATAGATAGATCAACTAGATACAAAAATCAACAAAGAAATATCAGAATTACACCAAGCCTGTCAACAAAGGGACTTGGTAGATGTCTACAGAGTGTTCCACCCCAAAACATCAGAATACGCTTTCTTCTTAGCTGGACATGGGACATTCTCCAAAACAGAGCACATATAAGCCCACGAAACATGTTTAAGTAAATGTAGAGACACTGAAATCATCCCTTGCATACTATCTGACCATGGCACAATAAAACTGGAAATCAATGACAAAAGAAATCACAAAACTATGTAAACACATGGAAATTAAGCAACACCCTTCTGAATGACCAACCAGAGGAAATGAAACAGTATTTATAATTAAAGCATAATGCCAATACAACACAATGGAACTTATGGGATTCAATGAAGGCAGTCCTATGAAGGAAATTTATAGCAATGAACTCTCACATCATGAAAACAGTGAGCTCAAATAAACAACCTAATGTTGAACCTCAAACTTCTAGAAAATGAAGAACAAATCAAACACAAAGCTCATATTAAGAGTAGAAATTAATGCAATTGAAACTAACAAAACAATATAAAGAATCAATGACTTGAAAAGTTGGTTTTTTGAAACAAAAAATTGATAAAGCATCAGCCAACCTCATAAAAAGAGGAAAGAAAAAACACGAATTCAAGCAATTAGGAATGAAAAGGGGAAAATCACAATGGATCCTACAAAAATCCACAAGATCCTCAATACATAATATGAGAACCTATATTCTAATAAGATTGAAAACACAGAAGAAATGGACAGATTCCAAGACACAATCAAATTGCCAAAACTAAATCAAGAAGATATAAATATTCTGAATAACTTGATACTGGGCAATGAAATTGAAAGTATAATTAAAAATTTACCAACAGAGAGAAGCCCATGTCCTGATGGAGTCACTGTTGAATTCTACAGGAAATTTAGAAAATAACTAATGTCACTAATGCTAAAACTCTTTAAAAAAATTGAAAGGGAAGCAGTACTTCCAAAATCATTCTTCAAAGCAAGTATTACTCTGATTACAAAACCGAAGAACACAATCAAGGAAGAAAACTAAAGGCCAATCTCCCTAATGAAAATAGATGCAAAAACCCTCAATAAGATAACTGCAAACAGAATGCAGCAGATCATCAAGAAGATTATACATCATGACCAAGTGGGATTCATCCCAGGGAGGCAGGGATGGTTCAGCATATGCAAATCAATAAATGTAATACAAATGTTAATACACAGAAGCAAAGACAAAAATCACATGATCATCTCACTAGATGCAGAAAAAGCATTTGACAAAGTCCAACACTTGTTCATGATAAAAACCTTACAGAAATTGGGAATAGGTGATCTTTGTTTCAATCTGGTAAAAGCAATCAATGACAAACCCACAGCCAACATCATACTAAATGGACAAAAACAAAGCTTTCACTCTGAAATAAGGAACAAGACAAGGATGTCCACTATCAACACTCCTATTCAATATAGTTCTGGAAACATTACCCAGAGCAATTTGAGGCCATACTCATAAGTGAAATAAATCAGACTCACTTGTGTATCATATTGTCTCCCTGGTGTGAGAAACTGAGAGTGAACAAGGTCTAAAATGTATAATAGATATTGTGAGATGGGAAGAAATTGTTCAAAGGGAAATGGGAACTAGAATGGGGGACACTACTAGTGTCTCTTAGTTCATTGCAAAGGGAGGTTTGTGCTAATATTGGTTGGAGAAAATTTTACTGCTCATATCATGTACTCTGAATAACTACTTTAAAGATAACAATATGCAGTGTATTAACAATTGTTGTTCTCCTATTGTTTTGTTATGAAATTTTACTTTACCTTTATTGTATAAAATAAAACTTTTTTCTTCTAAGGAGAAAAAAATAATAAAAACAATGATACAGAATTTCAAAGCAGGATAATATAAAATTAACTTCTTTTGGTACCAGGGATTAAACTCATGACCTCACGCTTGCCAGGCAAGTGCTTGAACCATTGAGTTAAATCCCTGACCCCTAAAATTAACAATTGTTAATATACTGAATAGTGTTTTCATCAAAGTAGTTGTTGAGATTACAAGATATAGATAAGCATAGTTCATCAGACAATATAAGCATAAATCATTTATCAAGTAAATCAGTAGTATAACTATCTTAGCTATCTTTTATATATGTACATATTTTGTTTTTAACTTTTTTTGTTTTTTCCCTTCCTTCTTTTCTGCTTTCCCCCATTCCAGTTGTTGTTTCCTTTTTAAATTTTTTTTATTTTTTAAAAAATTTTAAACAGTATAGAACAGAATAAAACCAATCAAAACAAACCAGTGTAAGAGATACAGAACTTCAAAACATTATGAAATCAACAGTAGTGACCATAATGCCCCTTGATAGCTTCAAAACAACTGCAGATAACTTCGGACACAGCATAAATCAAACAGAACAGAATAGAATAGAAACAATAAAAACAAAGCAAAGAATGTGATAAAGGACTTCAAGACAAGCCAACAGTAAATCCAAAATTGCTACCATAATATATCTTGCTATCCTTGAAATAGCTTCTCCTGCCAGGGAGAACAAAACAAAAGAGAATAAAACCCAACAAAACAATGGAAACGACATAGGACCTCAAAACAAGACCATAGGAAATCAACAATGGTTACAACCCTCAGAAGGAGAACTGCCCCCTAGACAACACATTGCTTAGCAATATTCTCTGAACCTATGATCAGACCACTGGTCCTAGACCTGCGATGTTAGTGAAACACCAAAGCAGCACAGGCATCCAATTGCATTTCACCTCGATAGCTATCATCACAGCCTGTGTTTTTCCGGATAAGCCAGTCACTTGGTGGGAGATGGTACTTCTTGTGTGCCAGCCCATATACCAGAAGGGGCTGGGGTCTGGCTATTCCCAGTTCACCAGAGGTCTGCGCACAGTGCCAGTTCCCAGACAGGGCTTGTTTGGTGCTGCGGCCATTGTTCTGTCTAACCCTGGTCTGCAAATGGCGCTGGCTTATGGGGAGAGACTTGGATCTAGTTGTTCCCAGTCTGCCAGAGGCCTGTGCATGGTTCCAGTTCCCAGACTGGGCTTGTGTGGTGCTGTGACCATTGTTCTCTGTTGTTTCCTTTTGAGCAGTTTCTTTCCCTTTCACCATATCTATTGTGGATTTTGGATCTTATCTACTTCTTAAATTTCTTATATTTGAGAGACAATATGATTACACATGTGAGTTTGATTTATCTTACCTATGAGTGTGATATCTAGTTGTATCCATTTACCTATAAAAGCCTTGAGCTTATCCTTTTTTATAGCAAGTATTACTCTATTATATAAAAATACCACATCTTTTTAATCCACTCCTCAGTCGATAGGCATTTGCTTTGTTCCCAAGATTTAACTATTACAGATTGTGCTGCTATAAATATGGGTGCACATACATCACCGTGGTATGATGTTTTTTAATTCTTGGAAAATACCCAGAAGGGGACTAGCTGGGTCAAACAGCCGGGTCTAATCTTAGTTAGAATTTTTTTTGAATAGTAGTCCCCTCTTACTTATTTGTTATTGTTGTCTGTGTTTTCAGTTATGTATGCTCAGTCATTTTCTGATTACATGGAACATTCCAGAAATAATAACTGATGAATTTTAATTTGCATGCTCTTCTGAATAGCATGATAAAACCTTGTTCCATCTCACTCAGGACAGGAATGAGGCATTGGTCCACTGAATTTCCACTATGCATGCTGTCTGTTAGTCACAGAGTGGCTGTCATGGTCATCAAAGGGACTATCAACACCACCACCTGGTTCTTCTTCACATGCCTTTTACCAAGCAGCCCAACACTGCATCACAAGGCCTCCGTGTCATTACATTCATTCACTTGTTGGAACAAGATAGGTGAGCATGGTCTGGAAAGACTGCAGAGCTTTTCATCTGTTACTTAGGAGTTTTTCCAGTATCCCTGGTTGTACTTTTCACCAGTTGGTGTGCATTATTTGGTTCCACAATATAGAAGTCTTGGTATTTCTCATAATTGTCAGTGAGCTGGGTGAGTTTGCTTGCTGTTTTTGCCAGTGTGACAAAGTCTTCTTGCATCTTATCTGCACATGACTTGATAGTAAAGGCTGAGGGGAACAGCTTCACAGCCTAGATCCAGATCAGCATGCCTTGAAGCAGCAAGAGCACCAAGGCCATCAGGGGACCTGTGGCCATGGTCACCATTAAGGCCAGGGATTCCAGTGATGGGCAGTGTGGGTGAGGGCAGGAGTGGGTGGTGAGAGTGGTGTGGGAACCCTAGGTTGTTTTCCCCTTATGTTTTAAAGGACTTGAATCCCTTTTCTGACCCTATCTAGGGAGTCCCTTCTTCCCCCACAGTATTGTGATCAATCACCCTGCAAACCCTGCTGATTTTCCTTAGATTAAGGGTAAGTCTTTAAAGGACTGTCTAGAAAGTTGCTGCTTCTTGTCGTGCAGTCTGATTACCACATTTTGGTAGTTTCTACCTTTTGGCTGTCACCCATAGGCTGTATAAGGGTTGAAGGGACCCATAGGTAGGGTCAAGAAAGGGACATGGACCCTTTACAATTTAGAAGAAAAACCACCTCCACAGTGTTCAGAGAATGTAAGTAAGGTAATAGGCAATCAGTAATCTTGCTTTTGTACCATTGTCCACCATAATTGTTGAATATTTAACCCAAGTCTCTAGCAACAGGAAGGACCATCCAATTGGGTGGGGCTGGCCTAAGAGGGAGAGACCATCTCAGTATCATAAATACAGGATTGCTAAGTATACTCAGTGGTATCCACCTCCAGGGCCCCCATTCTTCAGAGTAGCTTTGTATCTTTCTGTTGATGAACTTCAGTTTTGCTTTGTACTGTCTTCTGACTTTTCTCCCTCTTTCTACCTCAAAGAGACAGCCTGGGAAAATTTGGTGGTGGGCTGGTGACCTCACACTCATCCTAGGATGAAACAGTTCACGTGAACATTTATGCACAGGTCCTTGTTTCCTTACTGGTTGTCAGAGTTTTGGCTCTGTGCTGAGAGTGGAATGGCTAGTTAATGGGGTCATTTTGGGGAGGACCCTTTTAGAAGCTGCCAAACTTCTTCCCAACATGTGCATCACTTCACATCACAGCAGCATTAAGGAAGTCACCATGTGTACTTCCTTATAACATTGACTATTTCTCATCTTTGTGAGTAGAGACTCTTTCAGAAGGAGCTCAATGGACTCCATCATACTTCCAGGAGCTGGGCACCCATAACGATACAATGACAAACCAGGTGATGGGATTATCTGCTGTGTCAGGGAGATTGTAAGGGTAGTTGGGACGCCCAACTACCCTGAACTATGTTGATTCTGCAACACCTTCAGAAATATCAAATGAAATCTGAACATGGAGGTGAGATGGGAGGGTAGAAATGTTAACTACTTACCTAGGAAATTATGGGAAATTTTCACCATCCTCCTTTAATTTATCCTCTAGCTTCCTGGGCAAACAGGTTTTTTCTTTTGGTGAATAATTTGGGGTCTTTGGAAGGGGGGTGCTGGGATAAGCAGCATGGCTAAGGGGCCCCTTTGCGGGACCATCACGGCAACTCCCTTTGCTTCTCAGTCAGCTTTTTTACTTCCTCTGGCTTTTAATGCCTTAGTCTTTGGTGCCCCCTACAGTGCATAACAGTCACTTTCTTGAGAGGCCATATAGTATCCAGGAGTTGTAAAATCTTTTCTCTGCATTTCTTTTCCCCCAGTCATTAGAAATCTCCTTTCTTTATATATGGCCCCCTGGATATGCAGTGTGCAAATGCATACTTGGAGTCAGTATAGATGTTAACCTTTTTGTCTCTCATTAGTAAGACAGCCCTTGTCAGCACTATCAATTCTGCTTTCTAGGCCAAATTCCCAGTAGTCACAAATTGAGTGTCTATCACCAAGTTCTGTGTCACCATTGCATATCCTGCCCAGTGGTCCATGCCCAATACATAACTGCACCCATCTGTGAAGTATTCAGCATCTGTGTCCCAAGGGCACAATCTGTGAGATCTCCCAGACTGGAGAATACTTCATTCACTGTGTCCACACTGTCATGAAGGGGTGTTCCTGTATCAATTGGGAGTAGGACAGCTAGGTTAAGGGTATTGATAGTCTCTGGAGTTATGTGGGAGTTTTTGCATAGGAGCCCCTGATATCAGGTCATTATCAGGTTTAACCCACAATGATGTCCTCTCTGGTCTGTCAAAGTTATAACCAAAGGTGGCACTTAGTCACTTGTTGCCTCAGAGTTAACTTATTGGCTTTTTGGCTTAGCAGGGTGGTGGTAGCAAGTGTCTTGAAACAGAGGCCACCCAGGGCCACAGAGTCCATTTGTTTCAATAAGTATGCCACTGGGCAATGCCAGGATCCTAAGACCTGTGTCAGGACCCCCGTGGGCATCTCTTGCCATTCATGGACATACAGGAAGAAGAGCTTGGTTATGTCTGGTAGTCTTTACGCTGGAGATTGGATCAACGCTTCCTTTATTTGTTAGAATGGTCTCTCTTATTCAGTCCCCCAAGAGGAGAGGCTCCCTTTTCTCCACTTTGATGGCTTTGTATGAGGGCTTAGCCATAAGTTAGAAGGTGAGATTCTAAATGCGGCAGAACACTGCTGCCCCCAGAAACTCCCTCATCTGGCATCTGGTGGGTGAGGTTGGGAGGGCACAGACAGCTTACTTTCATTTACTACCCAATTGGTGTTACCTTTCTGCTAGTATAACACTCAGATATTGAGGATTTCTGGGAAAATGGTGGAGTGGTGAGCAATAAGAAAGAACCTCTCCAAGTTTTGGTATCCAGACCCTGGAATATAGCAACATGAGGAAGAGAAGGAGGAGGGAGGTGGGTCTCATGGACACAGGAAGGATCTGAACTGAGATTTGAAGCCCATGGAGAGAGATAATTCAGGAATCCAGCAAAAATAAGAAAACCAGGGGCAGTGGCCCTGCTGGACTTAGAAAAGCAGTAAGGAACTCACGAAGTTCCCATCCCCCATGTGCCAGTGGAGGCCCTGCTGGCCAGGAAGAACCATAAAGAAAGTTGTGTAGTCCCCTGTACACTGTGGTGGCCCTGCTGGCTGAGAAGAACCATCAAGGAAGTTGCCTCTGACCCTCTTTCCCATTCCATAAGCAACTGTAAATGACACAGACTGACATGAATATAAGGAAAGCAACCTGACATTTGTGTTGTTTGACTGACTTTGCAAGCCTGGAGCCAGTAGTCTGAGCAACTATTTAGAGGATAACAATATGCAATATAGTAACAATTGTGGATTTCCTACTGTCCTATCACTGTTTTGTTTCATTTTACTGTTCTGTTTCATTCTCTTTAAAATAAAAAACAAAACAAAACAAAAAAACTCTTTCAGATATCTGAACTTTTGTTGGGAAATTTGAGCCTTCTTTCTGGATAACCTATATCCAGTTTTCCAGAGTAGGTGAAGAAGATCTCAGGTCCCCTGGATACAATCTATGCAAGGTGGAACTTCAAAGAGAATATCATTTACATACTATAATACCATACAGTCATTTACCAGTGCAAGGAAGAACTTGAGACAGGTGGCCAATGCTTCCTGGAAAATTATAAGAGAGTTTTTAAATCCCTGAGGTATCCTACTCCAAGTGAGTTGTTCTTTTATGGCAGTGACCCAGTTCTCCCATTGAAATGCAAAGATGAGTTGACTGATTGATGCCAAATGGAGATAGAAAAAAAGCATCCTTTACATCCAGGCAAGCAAGCCAGGCAGCATTTGCTGGGATGAGTCTCATTAGTTAATGGGTTTGGTACCATTGGGTGTATGGGTTCAGAAGCCTGATTTACTGCACATTAAGACTTCCACTAGCCTATATTTGTCAGTCCCTGGTTTGTGTACCAGGAAAAGCTGGGTGTTCCAAGATTACTAGCATCTAATTAGGATTCCATTTTCTAAGAGCTGCTTCAAATGTCCCTGAATACCTTGAATGGCTTCCCAAGGGAGTGTGTATTAGTGGAATTAAATGGGAATTGCTCCTGGATTTAGTTCTACTATCACTGAAGCTTAATTTATAACTAACCCTGATAGGTTGTCTTTGGGCCATGCCCCAGCAATTGCTCGTGCCAGCCCATATAGTTCCTTTGTTCCCAGTTGGGGTGAGGATAATCTCCATTCCTTGGTCTGTGGGATAGTAAGAGTTAACATCATAGCCTTTGGGTGAGTGAAATTTAGTCATTTTCCCTTGTTGCCCAAAGGCAATTTGGGCTTGAAATTTATGAAGCAAGTCTCTTCCTGGCAAAGGGACTGTGCAGTTTGGAAGATATAGGAACTCATGTCAGATCATTTTTCCCCCTGAAGCATACCTTTTGGGTTGGAAAATGGTCTATTTTCTGGAAACCCAGTGGCTCCAACAATAGTCATGTGATTTTTGGACAATGGTTCAATGGGCTGTGTCTACTGAATGTTCTGCTCCACTATCCACCATAAAATACATCCAGTGGCCTCCCACATTCATTTTGACCATGGGCTCCTGGAGGCCCAGAGGAATGGAGCCCAGCCTGGCCTAGTCTTCATAGCCTTTGGCTCCAACAAGGCTAATAAGGTCAGTACCTTACTCCTTTTGGTAATGGCGTTTGGTGGAGGGGTCTCTGCCCTGTTTTCTCCATTCTCCTCATCCTTTTTAGGGCCTTCATCCTTCCAGTGTCTAAACTTTTTGTATTATGCATACTGATTCAAAGCCAGCTTTTGTTGGTCCCTGGATCCCTGTCTAGTTTGGTCTCTTATTTTCCTCCATGCCCTCATCCCTTTGTGTCTTCTGCCCTTTCTAGAGAGTGCAGCAGCCAGCAGGTTGGCTTTTTTAGTCTCTGGTCTGCATCCTGTTTGGCCTCCTAATCTCAGTTAACATATACCTTAGTAGCTACTTCTATGAGCTGAGTAGCAAAACCCTCATAATTTTTGCAGCTTCTACCTGATGTCTCCCTGTGCCTGTCCCATGAAACCCACACTTACCATGCATTGGCTTGGCTCTTGGCTGCCTCTGGGCTAAATGGGGTGTAGAGTAGGAAAGCCTCAGAGTCTTTCGTAGAATTGGTTTGGGCTGTCATCTGGGCCCTGGAGTATTTCTGAACTCTCTCCCGTATTTATGGCTTTCTTTCCTCTCACTCAGGCCTTCCCAGAGAGCTTCCTGATACTTTTCCAGATGTTTCTTTCCAACTTTAAATTGGATTCTAGTTGGGCTTAGTATTGCAGAAATAACCTTAGGCAGAAGATTGGACATTCATTGCTTGGTGGTGGGATGGGTATGGTCTTCTAACCACCTGCATCCCTCTCCGACACTCCTCAGTATTGAATAACATCGTGAGGAGTTGTTTACAATCTGGCTGTTGTGGATTAAAAACTGGTGGTCAACTTAGCACCAGCTGAATTACATCAGCGTGGTGTTGAGTAAAGATGGCCCACCTGAAGAAAGTTATCAGCATATAGAGATGTGGAGAAGAAGAGCGAGGCATTGTGGGTTCTTTCAAGAGTTGCTGTTTGAGCTCCTGGTTCTCCTGGAGGTGCTTGTCATGGTGGCTTCCTCAACATGGATTTGGCCATTATCATCGGAGGGGCTCGGGACCTCATCAGTGAGAGTGACTGTGGTTCACCTTGGGGGAACTCTGCTCCTCACATTGTGCATTGCTTCCTGGCTCTGGAGGGGAAGATGTGTGCTGGAGAAGCTTGTCACGCTGGGCTTCCTGACCTGTACTCTACTGTTTTCATCGTTGGAGGAGTGCAGGACCTCATTGTCGCTGAGGATGGCTGTGGCACTCTTCAGGGCAGCTCCGCTTCTTCTTTTGAGCGTGACTTCTTGGCTCCCATGTAGAACCCTCAACCCACTGCACAGCTCCTTCACCCCGCTGGCATAGACTTTCTAGTTCCACCACTGACCTTTGGCCTTCCCGGCACAGAACCGTAAATAGACTGGCGTGAGTCCTTATTGTGGGCTCTTAGATTTCCAACTGGATTTGTGGGAGGCATTGTCATGCATTTTGGGTCTTTAGCTGGACTCTTGAAAGACATTGCTGTGGGATGCAGGTCCTTGGTTAAATATCCTGGGTCTTAGTGTTGTGGACAGATCTTCCTGTACTTTCTTGTGTTTAACTTTGGGTGACTATTATAAACAGTATTACAAATCCTGTGTCCTTTATGCAGTTGTTCTCCCTGTAACCCCTGACTACACCATTGGCCAATTTGGAGTATTTGTCTGGAAAATGGATTGCCTCAGATCTGAGTGCCTGTGGCTTCTCTGTAGGAGAGGCTATGATGTTTTCAGTTAAAGAGGTTCATGTTTGAGAAAGCTTGGTAGACAAAACTCCATTCACCTCCTTGAACTTGTCCTGCTGCATTGTAATAGAGGGGTGCTCTAGCCTTACACAGGGGCAGCTGTAGTGCCATTGCATGGCATGATTGGAGGCAGGGCAGTTGGTTGTCTTGGCTCTCTTTTTCTTTGTTTGGGGGAAGGAACTCTGTTTTCTCTGCTTGGGAAAATGATGCTTGAGATTCCTCACTCTCTGATCTTGCCTTCCTGTGGATTGGGTCTTGGTAGTGGCAGATAAATTGGAGTGTAAGGGAAGGGTATTTCTATCTCTTCTGGTAGTTCGTGTAGGGTTAGTTTGTCTTTGGTCTGTTTCTCAGCTCCTGTAACCTCTGGCAAAGCTGATTCTCCCTTATCTTTTACTTTGGTCCCAGCCTGGGCCACAAGATTTTTATAATATGCTGCCAGACAAGTTTGCAACCACACTGACCAAGTTTGAACTACATTTAGCCATGAGTCAATGGAAGGGAGCTGATCAGGATACCCTTGCTGTTGTCTTATGTCCCCACTCACCATTCTGTATACTCATTTTTCCCATCAATTGTTCCCTCCACCAGCTATCCTACATCAAAAGAAGGCCAATATGTCTTACAAAGAGTTATCAATCTCTGGGGGTTCAGTATCATCCTGTAAGTCCCTGAATAACTCTTCTTGAAATTCCTTAGCACTAATTTAGAAGATTGGCGATAAGATGGCGGAACAGTAACAGCAGGATAAGCTGCCTCCCTAAAAGATACCGTCCAAATGCTGGATTATAACAACAAGAAGACAAAACAGAGGCAGGTGGGTCCTCTGGACCCTGGAAGAATCTAAAATGAGAATTGAAGCTCACAGAAAGAGTAAAAAGAAGCAACCAAACAAAGGTGGAGGCTGGTGTTACCTCTGACCAGACCTGAACCCACTTTGCAGCGAGGAGCTACTGCGACCACCACAATTAAAGTGCTGGGACGCATGATTAAAGTGCTGCGGTGGCGACGGCAGAGGCAGCGATTGCAGTGATCTCGTGGAGTGGACTAAGGCTGGTAAGTGAATGTGGCAACGCCCCCCCGCCCCCGTGAGGGAGAACAAGGGACTGGCAAGCATCTTGGGACCGGAACTGCACCTAATTGGGCATGGTCCTGCAGAAATTGCTCTGACTGAGCCCGGGAGGGTCCTGTCGAGCGACCGGCTAGGTCTGGAGACCATGGCTCCATGCATGCCCTAGGGGTGATAGGGGAAGTTTCACAGACAACCGGCCCAGGTAACCAGGCAGTGACCTCACCCTCACACACCATGCCAAACCTCAGCAGAGCAGAGAGGGACTGGGGAAAGGCAGTGGACAGTGCTGTAACAGCACCCCCAGTGGTAATCATCAGTCATCCCCAACCAGCACTAGCTCACTCCAGAGAAACCACAAGACCTCTGGAAAAACTCAGAAAATGCCAAGACAAAGAGGTAGGGGGCAGTCTCTGGCTTCCAATTCAAGCAGAACAAATCCAGGAGAAGCAAACGCAGAAGAGGTCAGGAGTTCCACAACTAAGTCTCTGAGGTGATGACAACTGAAGTAAAGAAACAACTTCATGAAGCTATAAAAGAAATTAGAGCAGAAATATTAACCCAACTGAGAGAAGAAATGAAAAACATAATAAAAGAATTTCTAGGCATCTCTAAAGGAGACATAGATGAAAAAATGGAGCATAGGAAACCAAGGGAAACTTGGAATGAACAATACAAAAAAGATTTAGAATGCATGAAACAGATTCAAAGAGACTACCAGGAAATCAAAAACTCCAATGAAAGTTGGCAGAACCACCTGAAGGAAACTAAAGATAGACTTTCAAACCTGGAAGACAGGCTTGAAGCTTGGGATCAAGAAAGGAAAGATCTCTTAAAAATAATAAGAAACCTGGAAGTAACAATGCAACGACTGCAAGACAACCCAAAGAAATATAATTTAAGAATAAAAGGTGTGAGTGAAAAAGCAGGGGTCAATACAAATCAAATTAAAAGCCTATTTACGGAAATAATTTCAGAAAACTTCCCAAGCATGGGAACAGGAAGTGACTTTCAGATAAGTGAAGCATATAGAACTCCAGCTAAACATGACCAAAATATACCTACACCCAGACATATAATAAACAAGATCCCAGAAATTCAACACAAAAACAAAATATTAAAAGCTATTAGAAAAAAAAACCAGATCACCTACAAAGGGAAACCCATCAGAATCATGACAGACTTCTCAACACAAACCATCAGGTCAAGAAGAGCTTGGAGTGAAGTATTTCAAGCCCTGAAAGAAAACAACTTCCAACTCAGATTGATGTACCCTGCAAAATTATCTTTCAAAATCAACAGAGAAACAAGATACTTCCATGACAAAGAACAACTAAAGGAATTTATGACAACCAAACCAAACCTACAAAGAATACTGAAGGACATTCTAGAGTGAGATAAAAAAATCCACAGCTCCAGAAACAGTGGCAGAGGGATATCACTGAGCGGGGCAGACAAAGGAATAATCCATCATCAGGATTTGAGTCCAGTACTGTTTACAATGAGCTGTTTAGTTTAATCTTATTCTACCTTGACCTGCTTAACTTTATTATATATGATGACAAAGACAGTTATTATAAAGATAACAAAATATATTAGGGTAGCCTTTATTGATGTTTGATCACCTTGTTTTGAAACCCGGCATTGCTTTCACTGTCCTGTTTTGAGGGATTTTAACCTATTTCGGTTTGTTTGATTGTATTATAACAGACGATATAGGCAACTCCTAGAAGATAATATGAGGCATTATAGAAATCAACGTTGCATTACTATGTATTGCTTCCATTGTTTTATTTGTTATTGGTTTTATTCAGTACTATTTTGTTCGATTATATTAGGCCCGATGGTAAGGGCAATTATTTTGAAGACAATAAGAGGTATTACAAGGGGAAAGGAGGAAGGAAGGAAGGGAAAAGGAAAAAGATATAGATTTATATGAGGGTATACATAAGATAGTTAAAAAGACTATACTACTAAAGGCATTAACTAGTGAGAGAGAACAGTTGATACTCATATGATTAGATCAATTTTACATGTCTGTATCTGTCAATCTGAGCAACCCTCTTGAAGGTAATGATATACAATGTTACAACCACTATCAAATTCCAATCATCTCAGTTTGTAAACCTATAATGTTACAGTATTGGATATGTTATTGTTGTTTGTTGGTCCCTTTAGCTTTTTGTTTCTCTTTTCTGTGACCATTCTTTTATTCTTTATTGGTTTTAATCTGAACTATTTTGTTTGATTATATTAGACCTGATGATATGGGCAGTTATTTTAATGACAACAAGAGGTACTATAAGGGGAAAGGAGGAAGGGAAATGGAAAAAGACATAAATTTATAAATAGGTATACATAGGATAATTAAAATGACTATATTACTAAATGCATTAGCTATTGAAAAAGAACAGTTAATACTCATGATTAGATCAATTTTACATGTCTATATCTGTTAATCTGAACAACCCCTTTAAAGGTAATGATATGTAATATTGCAACTACTGTCAAATTTCAACCATCTCATTGTGTAAACCTATGTTATAATATCAGATTTGTTGTTGTTGTTTGTCTTTTTTGTTTTTTGTTTCTCTCTCCTGTGTCCATTTTCTCTTAAATAAATAAATAAAAAAATTCCTTAGCACTTTAAAAGGGTAGGTTTCGATGCATCCCCTTCCAGCTCAATCCAATTGCAATACACTTCTCTCACTCAGTTACTCTTGCTTCAGACTGGTCATACTGCTCTCTCATGGAGTTTTCAGCCACTGCTTAGCAGTCATCCTGAACTTGGACCTTACAAGTTATCTACCATTTGTGAGGTCCCTCCATCAACTGTATGTGGATTGTCACTAATCCAGGCTGGTCCCACACTTGCCCAAGGCATATGGTCCATACTAGGGGGCCTGTGGCCTCACACACTTCATTCCACTTACTCACACGCACTCATACACCTCCCCTTCCTACTGTTTCCACTCAAATGCTAGGTCTGTGAGTGCTTGCAGACACCATGTTCCCAGTGCCTTTTGCAAGACATGCTTGCCACGAGGACTGATCTTGCATCTCTACTTTAGGGAGTAGGTTTCATGACTTAGGCTGAGTTGGACTGACTATGAGCCACTCTCATGGTGGGCCACTCCTGTGTCCCTAACACAACCCATGAGCCAATTTTTTTGGCAGGCAACTTCTGTCTGATTTAACCCAGTCAGATTAGTTGGTATTCCTTGGAAAGTGATCAGCTTCCCTTTCTGTCCTTATGGAACAGGTTCCCCCGGGGCCCCTACCTTACCATGGTTCTGTAGCACACTGCTCCTGAATCATTCTATCTGTCCTCTCAGGTTCTGTTTGCATTAATGAAGGAGGAGAAACTACCGAGGCTAGAAGAGAAGTGGTTTTCTTTTCAGGTTAAGGCTCTACTTGGTGGTGACCAGAGGTGGGTCTCCCACAGTTCGTGAGCCCCCAGCCCACAGGCAAAGAAGACAGCAAATCTGTCTTCTCCAGTCCCTTTTGGTCGTCAAAATGTTGTGGAAAATACAAAAGATAAGAGACCATGGATGAAACAGGACCACTTTATTGGTTAAGGAACATACTAGCTCAGTGAACTTATGTTCCAAGTCTGAGCACCAAAGAGGGGAACTTTCTTTTATATTGTTTGTGGCACAAAACAGGCAAAAGTTACAAAGCAAGACAAAGACAGTTAATTCTCATGTCACTTCCTTATCTTAGTCTTGAAGAGAAACAGTGTCCTGTGTTCCCAGGGTGTGAGGATGCTGTAAGACTTGTTTACAGGCTGTAGTCAGTTTTATCAACTCCAGCTTGGGATGCTGCCTTCCTGTGAGAGATGTCTGGAGAAGGACAGGTCAGCCCATCTCCCGTATCACTAAAGGAAAACACAAAACTGCATTCCTGAGGAAGGGGGTGTTAGAGAGCCTAGGGTTGGGGAAGATTTCTGATCAGAGGTTTGACCTTTTTTCTAAAATTCAGCTACATTTCTTCCATGCCTAATATTGTGAAGGTTCAATTGTGGAGGAAGAGGTGTGAACAGACAGCTGAAGAAAGGATCTGCTGACATGCAGCAGATGGAATGACAAGGGACCCTTGATGTAGCACAAAGGATAAGGAGTGCTGTGAGCAAATCCAGCTGCTGGAGATTTAAGGAAAAATAAACTCTAATGATTGGATGTGATATATCCTCTAATGTGAATGACCATGGTCCTATAGACCATCATCTCAATGATTGTGGGCACTGAGATCAGACAACTGAGAAAATAACCAGAAAGCCCTGGAAATGTGACAAAACTCCCTCCACCTGTCTTATGTGAACACAGGAACAGATGTTTGATATCTCAAGGATTAAAGAAATACAAACTATAAGCACAGTGAGGTTTCCCATCACTCTTACTAGAGTACCTATCATCAAAATAATTTAAGGTAACAAGTGATGGTAAGAATGGGGAGAAAATGGAACCATTACACCTGTTGCAGGCTGTGTGGGAAATAGTTTGGCATGTTCTCAAAAAGTTGAGTAGATACTTAACTTACTAACCATTTCAAGGTGGATTCCCCACAAAACTGGAGATGTTCAAGCAAAAATACATGACATTTGTCAAGGTTATAGCAATGCGGGACAATGCCAGAGTGAGTTGAAAAAAACAGAAAACTGAATCTAGAGGAAAAAAGAATATTTTTCCCAGGCAGGGCAGATGGGGAAAGTGAAATGGACCTAAGGACTGTATTACTCCTTGGAAACCTCACTGATTTACTAATAAAACATTAATGTAACCTAAATACAAGTGATAAACTTGACAAGACATGAATCTTAACAGCCAAATCCCCAACATTAACAATCAGAACTCAGACGCGCACATGAAATGACCATAGCCCTAAGCCTACGTTCCTGACAACAATCATTACTCCTGCAAACCTTAACCAACTAACCCTCTCAGCCTCTGACCCTTACCACACTCCATTAACCTTAATCCATTAACCCTAATACTCACCCCAAGCTTCTACCTTTACTCCTATAACTTGGCCTGCATCTTACCCAATACTCAGGATTACCCTAAACCTTTACCCCAAACTTAAAGTCTTAAAGCCTAACCCTTATCGCACATCATAAACTCTATTATTCCAACTGTAATCCTATATGCTATCCCTGTTCTCTAGCCCTAACCCTCAAATCATATCCTTTGAATGACGATTTGAACCTCTCAACCCTAATCCCTTAATTTCTAATTCTACCCCTTATCTTAAATCCAACCCTTGTGCATAGGGTTACCTCTGCCTGGTCAGCCCTTGTTCCTGTGTCCATCCAGACCTCTAGTCTCACTTCTGAACCCTTCCTTACCTTACTCTTGCCTTCTGCTGTTCTAGTTGTAATACAGTCTTGTGAGTGCTCGGCACTGCAAGGTGAGGCTGCGTCCTGGGTTGGGGTTGAGAGACTTGGAGAATGGTGTGCGGGTGTCCCAGGTATGGTCCTGGCACTCTAGGTGGCAGAGGCCTAGAGTTTTGGAGGATGGTGGCCTGGAGTTGTGAAGGCAGTGGGTCCTCA
>RJWM01016526.1:0-45201 GCA_004363535.1 Dasyprocta punctata
GTGAGGTAGTTTTCACCTATGTAATTTATTCTCTATTATAAATTCTTCTTCAATTGGATTTATTTAAAATAGTACTTCTTTACATCCTTTAACAAGTGCCAAGGAAACATAGCAAATCTATTTGCATAATAAATCAATACTTCCATCAGCGTTTATTAATTCTGAGCTTTCTGAAGGTGGCCAGGATGTTAAGGTGAACTGAGTTTCTTATTGACAGAGGAAACCAGAAGATAATTAGCTAATCTCTTGAAAAACTTTCTAAAATGTATATATTTACTTCCAGTTAAACATGGTACATTGAATACCTTCTGCTACTTCTCTTTTGAGAAAGACTATCTCCCAACACCCCGCCGCCCCAAAAAAAGAAATTAAAAGACAGAAAAAAAATATTGGAGGCTGGAAAGTAGAAAGTAGGTAGTCAAGTGATTCTGGTTTACCAGACCTAAGAAATGTTAATTCTAAACTAACAGTGAATAAAACCAGTTGATGATTTTCTCAGAACAATGAAAAGTCTCAGCAACTAGAGTTACCATGTACCTCTGAAAGAGTGGAAAATTGGGCAAAGTTGGAAACAGGAAGATTGGACAGAAAGCATAAGAAGCCCTTACATGTCTACATTTTCTCCAAGCTGCAAGACTTCAGACTGTAAATTCACTGTCTGAAGATGGTAAATAAGAAGGATTATGGGCTAATGATACCGGGGACACAGAGTAACCAATACCACATTAGTAATAAGCTGATTAAGTAAAACCACACACTGAAAGGTAAGATTCCCAAGAATCATGCTTACCCTGGCTTCCAGAAATCACGTAGCTAGCCTTACAATTTTTTTCCCCCTCAACAGGCAAGAGTTTGGGAAATTTCCCTCTGGTGAAAATAACAAATCAGGCCCAGAGAAAAAGCCATAGATCTGAGTAGGTTATGTATTAAAAGACAGCAGCAATGAAAAGGCTTACCACAACCACCCTACACTGAAGCCCATTAGTTGATAGGTCTTTGCACACCAAAGCAGCAATCAGACTTTCAGGGCCCCTTCCTAAAATATGGAAAACAGAAAAACTACAAATTTTCTAGGGAAAAAACATCTCAATGTGTAGAAGCAATACAAAAAGTCACTCTGCTAGTCAGCTTTCTATCACTGTAACAAAATATCAGAGATAAGTAATTTATAAGAGGAAAGGTTTATTAACTCACAGTTCTGGAGTTCCCAGTGCATGATCAGGCAGACCCATTGCTAGGGGCTCATTATAGTCAGGGTTTTCAAGGGAATAGATTTAATATAGGACACATAAATTTATAGGATTATCTTATAATATTCACCCAAAAAATCAGATGCAGAAGAGTGCAAGAGACCTATTCCCTCACTAGAGATCTGAAGAATCCAGCCAAAGGCCTGGAACCCACAGTGATGTCTCATACAAATTCATACCAGGAGGCAAGGAATCCATGATGGAAGGCTGAAGGATCTGTGCCAGAAAGCCCAAGGGTTGGTGCTGCAGACAGAATCTGCACCAAAAGGCTGAAAGGTCTATGCCACAGGTTGAGGGACCTGCACTGGAACCAGGAAGCGATGCTCAAGACAAAGGCAATGACCAGAGTTCCCTGAGGAAAACAGCAGCCATCCCTAGCAACAGTGAGGACCTGAGCTCCTCTAAACTGAGTTTGTATCAGGAAAACCAATCCCAGCAAAGCTTCTCCTGGGAAATCAGCAGCATCTGATCTTCCTCCCATTCTCCTTTTATGCCACTCTGGCAATAGTCCTCAAGTGGGTCTTCCATGCCCAGAACCATGCTAAGTCAGTTTAGCTGGGTATGCTTGCTCAAGTTGACCATTACTTAGTCCACCACAGAGCCTCTGGAGTGGGTACCACGGAGCAGTGGTGGGGAGCCCACTCGGAAGCAAACTCATGACCAGGAAATGAAAAAGAGGAAAAGAAAGGGTCTGAGGTCCCACAGTCCCTTTTGAGGGCACTAATGACCTAGTACTTCCCAATAGGCTCTACCTCCAAAAGTCTCCACCACCTTCCTTTAGTGCCATCCTGGTGTGCAAGCCTTTTCACACACCAACCTTCACGGGATCTTCAATGTCCTAACAGAGAATAAAAAGTCACTCATATTCTCTGGGGGATAAGAGAGGAGTTTTCACTGAATTAAATAAGGAAAATATTCCATGCAAAAGAAATATCCTCAAGGAGCTATTACACCAGCGCAGCTAAACAGGCAAAGAAGGCTGTTCAAAACTGCTGGTGTAGGAGGGAGATCAAGCTCAACTCTTGTGCAACAGGGACAGTTGGGAGTTCATTGACACAGTGGGCAGAGTCATTGGATGGAAAGTTACTCAAAGAAACTTTGTCAGGAGTCAAGTAAGGGCCAGGGATGAGCAACTTGATTTTTTTTCTTTGCTTCTTAAGAGGATTCTCTCTAAACTGGTTTAGCTAGCATAACAAAAGCCCAGGTCAGCAGGCCAAGGCTTGGTGAAGAGAGCTTGGCAGAACCTAACTGTGGATCAACCAAGGAGGGCATTCTTGTCAGTATTCAGAAATCAAAAATCAGTTCTTGAGAGGTAAAAATATGACAGCAATCAGAAAAAGCTTGAAATTTGGAATTAATAAATAAGACAAAAAATGCAATAGAACAGAAAAGCTATGAAAGCAGAAGAATCAATGCTGAAGAACTGAGAGGAGAAGAAATTATCATAAAAATGAATCAAGAATGTGTGCCAAGATTGAAGGAACATATCAACTCAAATTGAAAAAAGTCCACTGAGAATGTGGCAAAATGAATGAAAAAGAACCTATACTAAGGCACATCTTTAAAAATTTCAGAACAGGAGAGATTAAGAATAGATCCTAAAAGTTTCCAGGAAGAAATACAGGCTTCATACAAAGAATTAGAGATCCAAATGGCACTAAACTTTTAACAACATTAAAATTTAAAAATTACTGTGGCAAGCTTTAAAAATTGTAAGGAAAATTATTTCAAGCCTAGAATCCTATATACAAATTACCAATCAAGTAAAAAGGCCGAATAAAGAAACTTTTACAAAGCATCTCATAAAGTTTATTTGCATGTTCTCTTTTTTCCCAGGAAAATATTGGAAATCAAAGAGTAAAATAATAAATACGGAATTTAAGAGTTCCAAAAAGGAAACAAGACAGGCAAAAGTCATTCTTTGAGTGATCACAGCAAAAGTTCTCAGGATGCCAGATGTCCATCAGGCTAAGAGAGTAGCAAGTTTAGAAAAGTTTCCATGAAGGGGAAAAAAAGGAGCTAGTAAATCACCAATGTCTGAAAGTGGCAAGAGACTGAAGGGAAAGTCAGATTTCTGCTAGCGAGAGTAGGAATTAATTTGCAATAGATGTACAGAAGAAAGTGTTAACATTTTAGAAAAACTCAAAAAATTTCAAGAAAGGACATGTAGTCATAGTAGGTAGCAATTCCACAGCTAGTGATAAAAATTCATACACTTTAAAATGAAAATATTAAAAATTGATTCAGGGAAAATTAGAAGCATACTAGATGGAGAGCACATAGCTGGAAGGATGGTATAAAGGTGGTAATTTTTCATCTTCCATGATTCAAGGTTGATAGATAATGTGAAAAAGTGAAAACTCAAGACACAGCTATACAAACATGTTACTTAGTAATACAGAGCTGAGTCTCAAAGGGAAAATAGCTAACAGTATAACGAAATTGCCTTTGGAATGAAAATGAAAGTACAGGAGGTAGTTCAAGAATGCTGCTGTCAAAGTCTTAAAAAACATTCGAGTTTTTGGCCATGTTATATGCATAACTCTGATTAAACAAAAAATCCAAAAATAAAGGTTATGACTCCTATAAATGCAAAATATTCTGAATATAAATGAAATTTTATTAGAAAATTAAGCTTTTCTATACATAAAAGAATTCCTAATTCTTGTGAAAGTTCCAGTTAAATATGCACTATCCAGCCCTTTACCATTCCTCAGATTCCCAAAAGATGTGACCTAGGTGGGCATTTCAGTCATATGTCTCTAGGTGAGGGCTCCAGTCTGCTTTCTGCTCTACTCAAGTGCACAGGGCAGGAACTTCAAGGACAGTGCTGCCTCGCTCTGTTTAGCCATCCGTCCCTCCATTACCTCTGCCTCGAGAGCCCCAGAGCCTTTCACTCAGAGCACATCTCTAGCCCCAGACTACACCACCCCAAACATTCCCTTCCGAAGAGAGTATGGGAAGATCAAATGAAAAGAAAACAGATCCCTCCCATAATCAAATGGATTGTAGCACTGTTGGTATGTTTTCTTTGCCTGAATCAAAAAATTGGATTCAAAGCCATATTAGTGGCTTGAAGTTTATTTGTTCTTTGTTTCCAGATATCAAAGTCCTAAGTGCCACCCATTAAGCAATTCAGAGAAGGTTGGAAAGCCTTAAGACTAAACCACAAACAGTCCTCAGCCAAGGGGAGGCACACGAGACTGCTGGCTTCCCAGGTTGCTGCTTGAGTCCAACTTCAAGAACACAAACCACCTGGACATAAGTCTTCCTGCTCCTGGCCCTATCTCCTTTACCTGCACAAGAACGGAATGCCAGGCTTTCAGAGTAATGAAACAATGGGATTTCCATGGAGATACCATCTCTCAGAGGGTTGGCAAAACAGCTACCTTCTGGACAACAGCTCCTGGCTTAAACGACACTCAGTAATGTGCCACATTTTCCTAGTTCTCATTCCCTGTACATAATTTTCTTCCATACTAACCTAATAATTAAAATATCAGAAAGTCACGGTGTCACACACAAAGGTGCTAAGGGAATGAATTCAACTTTCAAACAATGAAACATGACAATTATAGCTTTTGCATATACTGAAGTTTACAGAGTAAATGACCCCAGTTAAAGTATTGACTGACTTACTGTTTAAAACCTCTTCCCATCCATGCATTTTAACTTTGTGTATCATTTTCCTTTTGCTGCTGTAACAAATTACCATGAATTTAGTGGTTTAAAACAACAGAAATTGATTATCTCACATTTCTGAAGTTTAGAAGTCCAACATGAATCTCACTGGGGTAAAATCAAGATGTCAGCAGGGCTCTGTTCCTTTCTGGAGACTCTAGGGGAGAATTCATTTTCCTTGTCTTTTCCAGTTGCTAGAAAGAGTCTTCATTTCTTTGTCTCCAGTCCCTTTTCATTTTCAAGGTCAAAAACACACCCAGTCTTTCCCACATCACAACACTCTGACCTCTTTGCTTCCTTCTGTTAAGGACCCTCGTGATTACATCACAGCCATAGATTAATTCGAGATAATCTTAACATCTCAAGGTTGTCTGATTAGCAACCTTAATTTCATCTGCAAATGTAAGTCCCTTTGCGACTCAGCCTAACATACTCACAAGTTCTGGAGATTAAGATCTGGACATCTTGCAGGACATGTACCTCCCCCATCCTGATTAAAATTAATTCCAAAAATTCCCTTTTAAAAATGTTCTACAAAACATTTAGCAACAATAACTATTTCAAAAATTTTATATAATTAAAGTATTACAGCAATTATATTAAATCTGTGTATTAGCCCAACAATTAACTTTGTACTGATACTGTAAACCATATCTATAATCTGAAGAAAAGTATGAAAAATATAAAAAGTAACCATGCATATGGTCAATCCAATGCTGATTTTAAAACATAATTGATTTGCTGGAAAGAAGCCAATTTTTGAAGAAACTATTAAAAAACATAAACACTACTACATCCATGCTATGAATATAGTATTTTTCTATTATAGAATCTCAAAACACTTTGTCAATCTGAGGTCATTAAGCCTTCTAGATTGAAAAGATGGTCCAATCTTGAAGTCACTCAGTCCTTGCTCAAAACTTGATTTCTTCTTCCTATATAGCTCTTAAATTTCCATTAAATCTGAATCTCTGTGAGTATTAGTAACATCTGGTAAGTTTGTTTAAAATGCTGAAATCCAAGTGTTACCACTAGAAGCTGTAAGTCCAAAGAACTGGTGGGGGGATCCAGGAATCTATATTTTTCACGTCTGTAATAAAATCCTGCAGGACACAGAAGATACACTGAAGGCAATTAGCTGAAAAAGATTTAATGAAGTAGTTTTCACAAAACAGGGTATAGGGAAACCACAAGGGATGAATTTTACACTCTTAGACATGAAGGGTCAGGAAGGACAGCAGCAGTCCCTGGAATCATGGCGAGGGACCTAGGCAGAGAGGGGTGCTTGACAAAAGGTGTGGTCTTTGTTTAGTGATTCAGGCACATGAGAGTGAACTTGGAGAATCAACACCCCAAGCTCACTCTCCTCTATTCTTCCTGGGTTCTTTTTTTCCAATTGACCAAATTCAAGACAGCCCATCAAGATAGTCAGCATCTTGGGCCAGGAAAGAGGACAGAGAGAAATTGAGAATGAGTTTAAAGAACTGGAATGAAGACATGTAGCACAAACACCAATATGACTGGCTGCAGTAAAAACATATCTCTATCTCAGCCCTCTGTTGCCCAAATGAACTTCAGCAAGGACCCAGCTTCTTTGTTTATCATGGTTGCTGGCTGCCAGATAAGCATAGTAACAGTACAGACCTCCAAGCACTGTGAGGGTCAAAGGAGACAGTGCAGGTTCCGTGGCAGAGTGCCTGGTGTATGGCAATGTGTACTATTTATTTTTATAATTAAAAAACTTCCTTTTTTATTTTAAAGAGAATAAACAAAACAACACAGAACAGAAGAAAGTAGATCAGAACAAAACAAAGCAAGCAACACAGGACTTCAAAACAAGACACTAGGATATCAACAGTGGCTACAACAATGTCTCTTGTTTCCTTCTATGTAGTTGTCTATATCTTCACACACAATGAATTCAAACAAAACAAAATAGTATAAAACTGAAAAAAAAAGAATGAAAGTATTACAGGCCTTCAAAACCAGACAGTAGAAAAATCGACAATGGCTACTGTACTCTCTTGTTCTTTTCAAAATAGCTGTCCATACTTTCACACATACTGAAATCAAACAATACAAAACAGACTAAAACCAATCAAAACAAAGAATAAAGGATTATTGGACTTCACAACAAGATGATAGGAAATCAGCAATGGCTAACATAATGTCTCGTTGAAAAAAACATTCATAGAGTTACTATTACATACTATTTTTAAGTGCTGATACACAAATAACCAAGTTCTAGTATAGAACCCAATTCCTCTAAACCAGTGGTGGCAAAATCCTGTGGCATGTGCACCACAGTAGGCTGTTAGTATCATTCAAAGCTCTAAAAGCTTTGCCATCACTAATCTAAACTCAGCCTCTTTTTGTTTTCATAAAGCAGTTGTTTTACTCTAAAACACTAAAAAGTCAGAATAGCTACAGACTTTCCATACATGAGGCTTACTTACTGGTTTTCCTATAAAGAAAGGTGATAGGTTAATTAGCTAATAATCATTTGTTCAAAGCTCAGTTTGTCCTGAAAGCTATTGCCAGTACATTGAAACGCACTATGATTCAATCTGAAGAAATATGCTTAGGGTTCTCACCTAATGGCCTGCTTGGAGGGAACAGCATTTAATAGACTTGCTACAGGAATCAAGTTTTGAGCAAGCATAGAAAGATTAACTCTTACTAGTAGAGTTGATGTGGGAGGTTTCTCAGATGGGAATTAAATAGTCAGGAACAGGGCACCAGACACAGCAAGTCTCCAGAGATGAACAGATGGGCTGTGCTAGGACAAAGAAGCGCGATCAAAGAAGGAGAAAACCTCTCCCTGCTCTAAATCATCCAACCCCAAGCATCACGGTCCACTTATGCACAGAAAATGTTCATCATCATAGCCATTCCTACCATTTTCTACATGAGGGCTTTCTAAGTCTCTCTTAAAATTAACTAAATATTGTTGCTATAAGGTGAAGTATACGTCATTCATTATTACTGCCCCTAAAAGCTCTGTAATTTCTGTAGCTGAAAGCAATATGGACAAGTATGGAAATTAATTCTATCTTCCTGGTCTTTTAAACATTTCTTATATTCCTATTTTCCTCTCCTTTAAATCAGGTAAAGCTGCTAATACACTCACCTTTCACAGTGAGATCTAACAATACACTTGCAATAATGATTCAGCAAAAAATGCCCTTGGAGTGTGATAGATTGGGAAGGACCAGCACCACTTCTAATCAATTTTAAACTTGAACAAAAACCTATAAGGTTTCAAATGACCAGATGACATGTTTATTTCTGTAGTAATTAATTTCCTCAAAGAAAAGGCAAAATTCTTAAATAAATTGGATTGGTTTAATTGCCATTCTTTAGGTTGAAAGACAATGAAAAACCTAAAAAGCATTTTACCCCCTTTATTTCTATCCTGAACGTTTTTTAAGACTAAGGAAAAACAAAAGGTCTGAAAAAGAATACAAATCAACCCCTGCTCACTAAAATGACTTTCAGAAAGAATTCAGCAAGGCAGATAGACTGGGCATGGTGGCAAATGCCTGTAATCCCAGCACTCAAGAGGCTGAGGCAGGAGGATCAGTCTGGGCTACAAAGTGAGTTCAAGGGCAGCCTGAACTACATAGTGAAACTCTGACTCAAAAAGACAAAAAAAAAAAAAAAAGCAGATAGAAAAATCCTTTCATAATTCTGGTGATAGGAAACAGATCAAATACTTAATTTTAAGCTTACAGTACTGCATGCAATTTTTTACATAATTCTCACTTTTGCTGAATTGGCTCATGGCATACCTGAGAGGCATAAAAATGATATATACCTGTCACCATATTTACAAATTAAGTAATACGAAAGTAACGTATCCTAAGCCACAGACAGACACATCTAGAAAAATTAAAGGCCTGCATTAAAATAATCCCACTAGCAAGCCACCTCTGCTAAGCAAGTTTCTTTTATCCCATTTCATTAACCTTTGGGTAACAGCTTCCTGAAGACTTGACTATTTCTCAAATGTGAAAAACGGGTGATCAAGGAGGAACTCTGGAAAGATGATGATGACTACAATACAGTTTTCAAATCTTCCCCTAAGAACAGACAGAGCAATTAGAACACAAAACTCATGAGCAATGTTCACCCTCAAATGTTGACAATTATGTGATTAGATTTCCCCAGGAACCTGAAAATCTGAGAAGAGGGAGATAAACCACAAGCAGCCCCAAGATTCATAGGCTACCAGCTGCCATGCAGAAGAAAAGGGAAAGAGTCCTCTAGTGGTTATGAGCTCAAGAAAACCCGAAGATTCCCCACAAGTGCTCATTGGAAAACAGAGTAGACCAGTGCAAGGGCTGCAGCTGGAACTCAGCAGGGCCCTCCACATTCTCATTTGTTAAGAGACAGCTTCAAAGTAGGAAAGATCTAAAGGGCATGTAGCTTGTTTCCTACAAATGATCAAAAGTAAAACAGTTTCCTTCTAGGACAAAACCACAGAACACAACCTCTGGAAGTAGCTGCCAATATGAGTAGGACAAGCCATAACAGAGACAAAAAGTCAGAGAAGATCCAGATTTCTAAGTGAAGTACATAAATAACATTAATTTAGTCAAGGTTGTCTGGTCAATTCAGCATGGTCATTAAGATGAGCACCAGTGATCCAAATCTAATTCCTTTTCAGTTTGATTCCAGATGTTTGTTACCATGTGGACAAATGCTAAGAATACTAAACAAAACACTTAAGAAATGCACAAAGAATTACACTTGAATATTTTTTTTAGTTGTAAAGTTCTATGAAAAAGATTAAACAGATATTTTTATATCAGAAAGCCAAATACCTCCAAATATTTAAATGCAACCACATTTTCATCTCCATAATATAACATATAATGGCAACTAATATTAACTGAGAGTTCAATCTGTAACAGGTTTGGTTTCAAGTGCTTTATATACATGATTTCATATATTACTATTTTTATTACAAAGATGAAGAAACTGAAACTAAAAGAAATACCTAGTCTAAGATAGCATAGCTAAGAAATAGTAGAACCAGAATTAAAAGTCATTTCCCATTTATTATTTACAATACAAACTCATACAGTAAAATAACTTGATGTTGAAAATTAAAACCTGGTACTGGCAAAGAGTATATTTGCAAATGGTTAAACTGTGTTTTTCACTGTATCACTTAATAATTTCCATCTAAATGACATGGTTAAGAAGAAAAAACTAGCCAGGAGTTTGGCTCAGTGGCTTAAGCACCTGTCTGGCAGGCGCGAGGTTGTGAGTTCAATCCCTGGTGTCAAAAAAAAAAAAAAAAAAAAAAAAGAAGAAGAAGAAAAAACTCCTTGAGGCAAATATGTAGACTGGTCCCTATAACAGTCAACAATCCAAAGACAAAGTTCTTACCATTTGAGTCTCTATAGTCTTTTGTCACAGGAGATGGACTATTTTTCATGGCAGGGATACAATATGTCTGTATATATCCAGTGCTACTTAACCTTTAAATCTCAGTTCATTTCCAAATATATATATATATATATATATATATATATATATATATAGCTTTAGGAACTAGATATATAATATATATAACATATATCTAGTTCCTAAAGCTGTGACTGTTGTATGTAGCACATGGCTTACCATATAATTATCCCTCAATTATAATAATAAGATAATAATATTTAGACTAACAGGGACTAGATTTAGGGTACTTCCTGAAACAACCAAAACAAAATACTACATGAAACAATGAATTTTCAAGATACTAGAAAGCAGGCAAAGATTCCTGAAGGACAAGAAACATATCAGTTCATTATCTCAAGAAAGTTTCCAGGCTGTGGCCTTCAGGGAGGGATTTCATGGGGATCTCTTGATCCCCTGACTTATGGAAATTGAGAAGAAAGAGCTGAGGGCCTGGGAAGACCAAGGCAGCTAGAATTTGCACAAGGACTCCATAAATCTGCAAAAGATCTTTCTAAAAACTTGAGCAAGGTACTGGTTTGTACACAAATGTGCTTTTTTTTTTTTTTTTTTTTTTTGTCGACAGACTTTATTTTTTAGCACAATTTTAGATTCACAGCTAAATTGAATAGAAAGTACAGAGTTCATAAAAAACAAATTTGTGAAAAATAGAAAGGCAATTTGGTAGAGAAAGGGTTATCGTCTCCACACATGGGGGCTACAGTATTTGGATATCAACATGCAGAAGAGGTGAAGCAGAGGAAGTTTTTTATAGGTCCCAAACTATGTGCAACAATTTAACTCAAAATGGATCATTGACCTAAATGCAAAATAAAAAATGGGCAATTTCTATTATATATGAGAAAAATCTTTAGAACCTTGGGTTAAATAAAAGGCTCTTAGATATGACACTAAATGCATGATCCATAAAAGGAAAAAATGATGAACTGAATTTCATCAAAGTTAAAAACTGCTACTTGTCAGAGACTCTATTAAAGATAGTCACAGACTAGAAGAAAAGATTTGCAAATTATTTATCTGAGAAAGTATATTTGGGGTATGTAACAATCTTTCAAAATTGAAGAAAAAGGAGAAAATGACAAATGATTTGGACAGATACTTCAAAGAAAATGTATGGATGGTAAATAAGCCAATGATACAATTTTTAATATTATTACTCATTAGAGAAACACAAATTAAAGTCACAATGAGATACCTCTCCACACCTATTAGAAGCACTAAAATGTAAAAGACCCACTCCCACCAAGTCAAGTGCTAGTGAAGAAATGGAGAAACTAGAACACTCAGTCACTGCTAATGAGATGGGTCAACCACTTTGGGAAATGATTTGGTAGTTTCTTAAATAGTAAGCATACACCTACCACAGGAGCTGTGCTCTACACTTCGTAGTTTCATCCAAGAGAAATGAAAGTATATGTCCATTTGCACATGAATATTCATAGTAACTTTACTTGTAAGAGCCAAAAACTAGACAACTCAAACATTCATCAATAGAAGGATGGATAAAACAACTGTCACATTTCCGTACAATAAAATACTCAGCAAAATAAACAATGAACTATCAATACACACTACAATATGGATGAATCAGAAAACAATGAGAAAAGAATCCAGATGAAAGGAAAGAGTATAAACTAAGATTCTGATGACATGAAATTCTGGAAAATAAAACTAACTCTTTGTGTGAGAGCCAAACAGTGGCTGCCTGGGGATGAGGGACATATGAGAAGATGATAAAGTTGTACACTTTGCAGTAATTTTACACTTTACAGCAATTTATAATGTGTTTATTATCCCTCAGTAAACCTTGTCAAAAGTAATAGTAATTTTTTCATTTGTTGTTGTTTTCAGTGGTGATGGCCGTGGTGGCGGTGGTGGTAGTGGTGTTGCAGTGTTGAGGACTAAACCAAGGGCCTTCGAGGCAAGCAGGCTACCACTGACCTACATGTTTATTCTTAAGCAAACTAAAATAAAAGAGAAGTGTTTATTCTTAAGCAAACTAAAATAAAAGAGAAGAAATATAATTGGGAAAATGGCGCAAGTTAGTTTCTTCCTAGTAGAGCTATGAGCAAATACCATGACCTTACATAACAGAGTGAATGCATGGGTTTAATTTCAGGAAGATTTTTGTGTTTTCCTATAGATATCAGTTGGAAGACATAAAAATCTTCATTTTTTCTAAAAATTTCCTACATTCTAAATAAAAGGCAGTAGCATTATTAATTTGTAAAAGAAAGTATCAATGTAAATTTCAGAAGTTTCCAAAAGAAAGTCAAACCAGGACAAAAATAAAGGGAAAAACAAAATTAACAAAACAATTTGCAAAAACAAGTTAAGTAGTATCTTGAAGAACTGTGAAGGGCAATAAAGCTTCACCAGATAAAATTCTGCTAAGGATAAGGATTTAGAAAGATATTTCATATTTTATCTCTAAGTTTTTACCCAGTAGTCTCATATTATTTGTCTAAACTTTGAACCTTATCTGATACTTTAAACCATAAATTTGCATTGAATTTAAATAGCTAGTTATAAGATAATAAAACCATTATTTATATTTGGAAAGTACCCCAAAGACTCAAAATTGAAAAATAATTTAGAATGTGCAAAAAAATTTTTCAGAGCTGGCATGTAGCTCAGTAGTAGAGCAGTTGCCCACTGTGTGTGAGGCCCTGGGTTCAGTCTTCAGCCCTGGAAAAAAAAAAAGTATTTTATACCATGGAGTACTACTCAGCCATAAATAAGGACAAACTTGAGACATTTATAGGTAAGTGAATGCAACTTGAGACCATAATCATAAGCGAAATAAATCAGGCTCACATGTGTGAATATCATATTGTCTCCCTGGAGTGAGAAACAGAGTAAATAAGGACCAAAATGTGCAACAGATATTGTGAAATGGGAAGAAATTGTTCAAAAAGAACAAGGAACAAGGGTGGGGGAAGGGAAAGGAAGAAAAGAAGGAAGGAAGGGAAAACAAAAAAAAATACAAGATAGTTATACTACTAGTTTCTCTTAGTACATTGAAAAGAAAGGTTTGAGCTGATATCATTTGGAGAATTTTTTATGCCCATGTCAGGTACTTTGAGATACTACTTTTAAGATAACAATACACAGTGTATTAACTATTGTTATTCTCCTATTATTTTGTTTTGAAATTTTGTTTTATTTTTTCCATAAAAAGACAAAAAAGAAGAAGAAGCAGGGTTTTATGTAGGGACAGGGAATCAGTTTCAAGATACATTAAGTGGAAAAAATCAAGGTAAAGGAATGTATGAGTTACTGTGACTTCCTCAAAAGGAGGAAAAGTGAAAAACAATCAACTTGACTACAAGGAGAGGAACTGAGTGACTGGAAGACAGCAGCGAGAGATTTTATTGTACATGCACTGTACTGCTGAAATTCTGAATTCTGAGACTATATAAGCAACAACAAAGACTTAAAATGACAGTTTAGAAGTGTAAAGTAATTTCTAATGCAAATATAGAAAATCATCAAGAATTTCCCACTTTGGGATTCATCCAAGTCAGTAAGTACAGAAGCCCAAAATGGACAAAGGAAAGTACTTAAACGCCTTGAACTCCTTTGGTAATCTCCACTTTTTCTCTCCACATTTTACTTATTAATAATAAAGATAATGCTTATGCTGTAAAAAGTAAAAAAGGGCTTATATGCCCCCAAAGGAGAGTTATTATAAGCCAATAAAATTTTATCTGAGTCTCCAACAAGAAAAAAAATCCTATATATTTCTCTGTGCTGAAAGAGCTCATGAAGACACCAGAGAGCAATGCTTTTCAGAACCGAACCCAAGTTTTGGGCATTTATTTTTATATGAGACACTCCAAGTTTAAAGGCAGTTTTGCCAGCCAGCCTGATGTAATGGAAAAAGTGTACAGATTCTTGTCATAATTGGTTACTACAAGCTGTATTAAATAAAGCAAGCGAGTTTAGCATCCCATTACCCTTTACTGAAAATGAGGATCTTACACTAGAAATACTGCATGCTGGTATGATTTGGTGACTGTCTAAGACTGTGTTTCCAGCACTGTGGACAGTTGCAGTGGGTAAGAAAAGAACGCTGATCTAAAGGAGAAAAGCCAGAGGGTTGTTTCCAAAACTGGAGCAAAAGTTCAGGAATAGTTTTAATATTTCTAGCTAATATGGTATTTATGATAACAAGAAGATTTTTCCATTTTAATTTTTTGTAACACCTTTCAAAATGATGGGCATCTTGGAATACAACAGATTACAACAGAAAATATTTGCCTTGAGAAGAAAATCTCAGCATTTATTATCCAGATGTTCCAATTAATAATAATTAGAGATTTGTAGAGAAAATATCTCAGGAAGCATAAATAAACACATTAAAAGTAGCAAAAAAGTGGAGGAAAAATTCATTAAATTTGTTTCTGTGCTCTTCAATTGAGTGATACTAGTAAACTTAAGTGAATAGTTTCAACTTTATTAACTTAAAAATACAATATTTTAATCAACTTAAATAATAATAAATTTTCTAAGATAATATGTCTTAAAATTTATAATTAATGACACTTTAGATATTTTAGGGTCCAGAGGTTTCACCAAAAAGGACAAATCATATTAGAGATGCTAAGATAACTTCATTTCCACTCTCAACATTTCAAAAACAAATGGAATCAGGTTAATATGAAAGACAAGTCTGAAAGTCTTCAAATTCAAGCAGAAAGGGTAAAGGAATCTATCAAAAAAGGATGATACATCCCTAAATATGTATATTTAAGGAGTAAAATGTCATTCAAGTTTCCTAAGTGATGATGGACTTGCTACGGGAAGGGGATGGTGAGTTTTATGTATTTATGCTTTTGTGTATTCACTCTTCAACTCTGCTATTTGTAAAGCATTTCTAGTTGCTGGCAATATAATGGTGGAAAAATAGTTGCATTACCTAACATTAACATTCTCATTAGAACAATAACTGCACGATTGTCGGGGTGTGGAAGAAAGTAACAGACAGCAAGAAAGCTTACCGAATTCTTCCAAGGAAGAACTTTCTACTTTGACAAGGTAGAAGGCAAACAAAAAGAAAACAGAGAAAGAAATAGCTGTACATTTTTACTAGTGAGAGTGTGCCTGGTTCTTACAATTTTGAAAGGAAGAGAGGACAAAGGAAAAGAGACAGACCTGTGACCACAGTGAAAAAGTGTGGCCAAGTCTGGGACTTGTACCCTATCAGATTTGTATTTTTCCACCATGGGGCCAAATCGAGAAAAGAACCAATTCGGTAAAATGAGTAATAAAGAGGCATTGAGCACCATCCTTAGAGGACAGAGGTGTAATTTTCTATCTGAATTCCCTTTTGGAGGAAATGTCACAATCACAATATAAATTTTACATCTGAGTAAACACATTTGCCTGTTATCTCTTCAAACATCTACTTCTCAGAAAGCTTCACTAATCAAAAGATAATCTACTCTTGTTACTAAAAAGAACTTTTGTGATGTTTTAAGGGGAATAGAGCATATTTACATTACATACCGGCAAACATGATAATTCAAAATTCTACAATCTGTATGTGACATAGTAAGGTGAGGCCTTATCCAGGAAAGTAGAATTAGAGCAAAGATTGTCTTAGTAAACTCAGCAAAGGAAAACCAAGACAGCTAGCTAGTGTGAGTTACCATCATCATGGATCAGTATCAAAGTGTAAAAACTGGTACCAATAAACAGCTTATATTTATTAATTGTTAAGTTTTTGTGTTCAGAAAAGTGATGATAGATTTATAGAAGAATTGATTAAAGTCATTATGTTATTGATATATTTATTAAAACAGTTCCTTCTATTTTTTACTTTGTTAGAGATATCAAATTCATAATCTAATTTTTCTATATACAAACCTAAATATAAATGAATAGCACCATACCCCCACACAGCATAAAGTAAAACTCCCAGTTCATAAGCTGTGTAGTCTAGCAACTATGAACCTGATAAAACAACAGCTTAAACTGAACTCTTTTCCTTATTTCTGAAATTCTACAAGAACACCTATTGCCCCTTCATTTATTCATTTCTAAAATATTTACTACACTTACCCTGTTCACCATGTAGAGAGGCAAAAGAGATTGAAAAAGAAATGTAGTCTTTCACCTTTGACTTCAAGGATTTACACTTTAATTGAAGAGGTTACTTCCATAATAGGCCCTCCTAACAGATGACTTAAGCAGAAAATTTCATGTTTTATTTTTCATTTTGGATATAACCTCTAGGCCGTCTCCATTGCACTAGGTTGTTATTATCTTAAGGGTAGAACACCCTGTATAACAACTATGCCAACTCTTAGGGTACACACACTATATATATAACAGAAAATCAAATGCTTTTCTGAAGAGTGAAGAGACCACTTCCCCAAAAGGGAAATGAAAATATTCAGGGACTGGGATTTTTTTATATTTCATCACTTGGCACAAGTATAAATTATATATTCTAAAATAAAAAATACTATGAAGCAAAAAATAGCTCTTATGAATAAATTTCAAAAGTGTTAACATCTTCATAACATTGTTCTATTTGACTAATCTGATGTGATAGATGATTTAATGTAAACTAAAGTTCCTCACTTATACTTAATTTCCTGTTCATAAAACAAATCAAAACCTATAACACCAACTTTTCTAGTTAACTACAAGCTGACCACTAAACATTAAGCTCATTTATTTTGCTTAATAGGAACTAAACCACTGAGCACCACTAGCTTTAGAGTCACAAGACATGGTAGAAGATCCAGCTTTGCCCCATATTAGCTGTGATGGTCTGAATATTTAATTCTCCCTTTCTCCAACCTGGCAATTCATACATTGACATTTTTACCCCTAAAGTGATGGTAAGGGAAAATGGGTCTTTGGAGGTGGTGATTTGGTCATCAGATTCATGCCCTTCAGAGATTCTTGACCCCTTCTAGTAGGTGAGGATAGGGAAAGATGGCTGTCTAAGAAGACAGACTGAATTAGCAGGCATCTTGCTCTTAGACTTCCAGTCTCCAGACTGAAAGAATTAAATATTTTATGTTCATAAACCACCCAGTCTCTGATGTTTTGTTATAGCAACTCAGATAGACTAAGACACTAGTCATTGACCTTGTGCGATTCAACCTCAGAAGGACCCAGATTCCTCACCTGCCAGCTAAGAGTTTGAGATATGATGCCCTTTGTACCCCACTCCTCCCTCAAGGTTCTATTGTTCTAAGACTGTCACTTACTAAAGCTCTAGTGCTATCCTCATTCAACCCAAATGGCATTCCATTTGACCACAGATCACAAGCAACATAGCTACACCATTACATTTCATTTTTGTGAATTCGTCTACTTCTTTTTTTTTTTTTTTTTTTTTTTTTTTTTTTTTTTTTTTTTTTTTTTTTTTTTTTTTTTTTTTTTTTTTTTTTTTTTTTTTTTTTTTTTGAGACAAGAGCTCCCTCAGTCACCAAGTTGCCAAAGATGAGCTCAAACTTGTGATCCTCCTGTCAGTTTCCCAACCTGCTGGAAATACAGGCAGGTGCCACTGTTCCCAATTTAACCACTCAGCATTTTTATGAATTGGTGAATTTGTTTACAAATCAGTAATTTAGCTGGTTATTTTGATCTTGCAGAAGGAAACTGTACTGTTTCTCTATCATACAAGGTTCTAGTTGAAAACGAGTGACATAGTCAAACCAGATAATTTAAGAAAATTTAAAAATAAAACTGTTTACAAATACGCAGGTAAGTGTAGGAAAATTAACAGGCATGAGGCTTTATCTTGGGGCTAGTAACATGCCCAAACTGTCACCCCTAAAGTAGACCAAAAAGAGAGAAGCACAAGACACTGGAGACAGAGGCTGTGTGGGAAGGACCATTTACAAGAGCATGGTCTCACCTATAGGGGCAGAACTAGTCAAAAGTGAGCTGCAGGTAGGAATTTAGGGTAATAAATGTCTTTGTCCTTGCAATGTCCACTCCCTCCAGTCTCTGACTAAGGCTCCTGTTGCACAAATTCCATTAGAAGCTGCTGCCAAGAGAAGAGCCCTGTTGATGTATTTCCTGGAGCCTGGGCTGGAGAAAAAGGTGAAGTACTGGGGAGATAACAGAACATCTAACGATCTTCTTCCCTCTACTTTGAAGTAAGCTAGATTCTCGGAGTTATACTACTTCTCTTTTGCCTGAAGCTTCTTTACTGATGTCATGAGTGCATCATGTCCAGTGGGCTTGTGTCATGCACTGGATTCTTTCTAAACTCTAATCATGTATGCAATGTTCAAATATTTTTCACTCTAACACCTAGAACCTATTAGAACCCTCAAATGTAGCCATCCAGGATAATTTTAGATCTCTAGGGTATTTCACAAAGGACATAAGCAAGGCAATTGCTTAAATAGGAAGAAATGTCAATGTTAGTAAAGATTGATTTTCTATACTCTCTCTCTAATTAGTTGCTTTGGACATCAATGGGTTGCACAAAAAAGCTGTAATGATTTTTCTGATTAAGTAGCTCTAGCAAAGCAGAAAGGCTGGTGCCTAGTATTATTAACTCTTTGAAAGACTGTGCATGTAGAACCACAACAAGCTGTACAAATGCTCAAGGGAACAGCAGAATGCAAGCAGACAACAGGAAGGACCCCAAAAGAAGGACTTACTTTAATCCTCTAGTTTAAAAAAGACAAGGAACATATCCACCAAGGTAGAAAGAAATACTGCTAATTGACACTTGCTACAATGCTTACATCTCGTATGTCATTTAATCTGCATAATGGCCCAATGAGATATTTTTACTTAGAGCACTTTAAATAAAAGCAGAGTAATTTGCCAAAGGCATTATTAGAAAAAGACCTCAGAAAATCCAGTAAACAAGATAGTTTTAAAAAGATTTTACAATTGCATGCAATCCCAGACATAATCCCACTGTTTAACTATTTTTTTATTTTAAACATAATAAAACCCAGAATAAATCCAATCAAAACAAAACAGTGAAATTGGTATAGAACTTCAAAGGAAGAGAACAGGAAAACAACAATGGCTACTATAGTATATCTTGCCATCTCTACAATAGTTGTCCATTCCATCACATACAGCAAAGTCAAACCAAAACAGAACAGAACAAAACCAACCAAAACAGAACACTGAATAAAGTAAAATAATTACTTGGAACAAAACCAAACACTGAGAACAGTATAGTATTTTCGAAAACAAGATAGAAAGAAATCCCCCAAATTTGCTATATTGCATACTGTTGTCCTCCCTATAGATGCTCAAACTACTGGCCCCAGGCCTGCAAAGTCGACCAAACAACACAACCATTCAGCTGCTTTTGTACCTCAGTTGCTATCACCTCAGTCTGACCTTCAAACCAGTTACTCACAGGGGGCCACTGACGGGGGTGCATGGAGGTGATGATTCTCAGCCCCTATGCCAGTAGACTCACAAGAGGCACTATCTGACTGTTCTCTTCCTGGGCCCTGCATGCCTTGCGTGGCTTACCAGAAAGCCTGGCTAGTTGGCTTCTCCTGTTTTATTACTTTTTATCAGTATTGTCTCTCAGAAAGTAGTAGGATGAAAATGATGATATGCTCTACCTATTCATAACATGAATCAGGGAAAGCACAATTTATTCTAAAACGAACTCTTCTTTGAAAAATATTTTAAGTGGTGTCGAAGCACTTGGAACATGGTAGAAAGAGTAAGCTCATGAAATCTTTACCCTGAAATAGGCATAGTGGTTTTCTCCCACATCTCAACTCATAGTCAATCTCCACTTTTGTGCTTAGAAAACAACTCAAAAAAGTAGACCTCCCCCCACCATAAAAGACCAAATCAAATATGGGCAATTAAAATGAATAGATACTTCTCAAAATAAGAAGGGCAAATGGCTAATTGACACATGAAAAAATGTTCAACACATTTGACTGCTAGAGAAATGCAAATCAAAACAATACTGAGATTCCATCTTACTGCTAAAGAATGGCTATCACTGAGAACACAAAAAAGAAAAAAAATGATTGGTGAGGTCATAAGGAAAAAAGAACCCATCTATATTGTTGGTAGGAATGTAAACCAGTACAAAATCTATAGAAATCAATATGGAGATTTCTCAAAAAAAACTAAAAATACTAATTCCATTTGACCAAGCTCTACTTCTTCCAGATAACTTCCCCAAAAAATTAAAGACATCATATTACAGTGGTCCATGCATGCCCATATTCATAGCAGCACAATTCACAATAGCTAAATTATGAAAGCAGCCTATATACCCATCAACAAATAAAGAAAATGTGATGTCATGCATACAGTGGAATACTATCCTGTCATAAAGAAGGATACATTTGAGTCATTCATAGAAAATATGGATGCACCTTGAGTCCATAATGCTATGTAAAATAACAAAAAGTTAAATATTGCATTATTTCTCTTATATGAGAGAGTATAAGTAATCTAAAGAATAAAATAAAAAACAGATGATAGGAAATAGGGAAGTAGGCTTTGTGGAGATGGGAAATGGACCTGAGGATAGAGGAGACAGGAGAGGAAGGGGAAAGATAAAATAAAACAGATTAAGATGATATATTATATATATTTCTCATAATGAATGGATTTGTTATATATTGCAAATGTGTACTCCTATGGTTGATACACTGTATCAACTTGAGAAGTTTAGAAAATTAACTAAGAGACTTGGCAGGGAGCTAGGATCCTTACTTGGTAAACATCCTCAGCTGTGTAAAAGGAGGACACAAGATGCTGCGATTGCCACACCCATCCTGGGGTGGGGGTTGGTAGCCTGCTTACAATATAAGGGAGGAAAAGAGGCTTGATCCTCCCCTCTTTTTTGTTCCTGTTGCTTTGCTGTCTTCTGCTGCCTTGAAGTGTTGCTCCCCTGCCATGCCACCCTGCTTTGGAGCCAGCTGATTATGGACTGAAACCTCCATAGACTGAGCTAAGTAAACCTTTCCTTCCTTCATTTTGGGTGTCAAGTATATTGTCCCAGCAATGACAGAAAAGTAACCAATACATATACCAATAATTTTTTTAAAAATTAGAATCAAGCCTTCTCAGCTAAACTTAGGACAGAGATCATATCTTGCTCCTTTTGTATTCCTTACAGCACCAAACATACATATAGGACACATGGTTGGGATTAAATACTTGCTTGACAAATAGCCTAGCACAATATGTGATGAGCAAGAGACTTCAGTAAGAAAAACTAGCATTGGTTTATGTACACAGGAAAAAGAAATCAAGCCGGTCTTCTGTCATACCTAGTGCTATGGAATCTAATTTGGTTTCATGTGGGCCAAGGGCAAAGTATATAGTAAGTGCCTTCTCATGGACCTTTCCTATTTCCCAGAAAAAAATTAAAACAGGAGGAATGAACCTAAAATGTAAACTGAACCCATGCATGAAGTGGAAAATAAGAGAAATAATAATAAATCAATAACAAGTGTCAAGGTAAATATCCAAACCTAAATTCTAGAAGATGATCATTAATGATGGTAAAATACACCCAATCTATATTTCTCTAATGAAATTATGTACTTTAGCATAATGGTAGTTCACTGTGCATTTCAGTAGTTGCATCTGGGAGATACAGGAAGCAATCTTTGTGTTCAGTCTTTTGGTATGACAAATGGCAAGGTGTGTGTACATGTGCAAAGTGTCAAGTTGAGGTTTTTTGGTTCTTTTTATTTACATAATGCTCCATGTAACATTTTTGTATGTGTTTTTGGGTGTCATGGGGGGAGGAATGTAAAACACACCCTTACCATACTTTTGTAATGTACTTTACCATAATGGAAGCTGGGTATGGGTCACAGTAGCCATGCCTGGGGAAAACAGGAACACATCTGTGCATTTGCCCACTTGGCAAGTGAAGGGCAAGGTGTGTGCAGGAGCTCCAAAGCAGCAACAGAGAGTTACCCATGAAATGCTCATTGCTAAATTTCTCGCATTTAGGATTTAGATTTTTAAAATGTTTTCTTTTTATTTTTCTTGAAGAATTGTTACAGGGAACTGAGTTTGATAGAAATAGTATAGGCAGTCAGACAGGGCTAGGCCCTCAAAGGAGCCAGTGCAGATGACCAGATATTTTGCAACCTTGGAGGAGACAGACACCTTTCACTGTGGGCCAGGCATCAAGACAAAAGATCAAACAAATACACCCACATCGTAAGGACTGACATTCTAAATAGGTCTCTATCACCCTGAGGAAGCCAGGAGTGACCATCCCAACTCCCTACAGGAAGAGTCACTGCTCTTTAAGCATGCCCTCTTGCTACATGACTTGCTTCTCTGTTTGCCTCCCATTTAATCAATTTTACCTGAGCAATTAATCTTACTAGTTGGCCATAGTTCTGTCCTACCTCATGCCTGCCTTGTAAGTTCCCATGTTTTCCCCACCTTAGACCTGCCTTATTTTGTGGTTTTGCTCTCTAAAATTCCCTAGAAAAGACAGTCTTTGGCAACTCATTCGGGACCCCTTCTGTCTCTCTCTCTCTCAGACAGAAGATTTCTTCCTCACAATAAATATATTCTGCTCTTAACCTCCGTTGTTCCTAAAATTCATTCATCAATTTTAAAGAACATGAACTTGTACTAGACAACTAATAGGTGGAAGTTTCTTTCCCCTATATCAGAATTAGCCTAATTTAGAACAATGGCACACGAAAAACCAGATTCGCAAGTTTGGGAGGGGATTGAAAGTGCGTCATTAGGTGATTCATGCACTGATGATGAAGATGATGATGACAGTGATGATAATTTTGATGTTAATCATTAGAGCCAAAGTTCTTGTAACAGTGAAACAGAGCAAAAATCAACCAATATAGACACAGGGAATGAAGACCTCCTTGATTCAAATGAGGAAGAAAACAGCAAAGTTGAGTACATATTTGACTAGTCTAAATGCAACAAAATGGTCACATGCGCTGGAAAGATCAAATCTTAGAACTAGGTCTGAAAATATAATTAGATTATTGGCAGGGATGAATCCTATTGAACAGAATACCAGCACTGCAATTCAATGTTGGAAATTGTAATAGATGATTTGCTTCAAGATGTTGTAAAATGCACAAATGATAAAAAACAAGTAAAACAGTCTATATGCATTGACAGTCATATTTGAAAAAGTGTTTATTATGACACCTCACTATCTGAACTGAAATCATTCACAGGTCTGCTATACTTAGCAGAACTTTCTCGTGGTAATCAAAGGAATGTAAAAGATTTGTGGAAAAGTGGTGGATGTGGGCTTGAGATTTATAGAATAAAAATGACATGGAGGAAATTTGGTTTCCTTCAAAATTACCTAAGGTTCAATGACAAAACCACCCACCAAGAAAGAAAAAGAACCTGCTATTTGGCTAGTACCCACTTACTGAGGCATTTTAAAATGTCAATCAATTTATATACCATACGAATACATGACTGCTGGTAAACAGCTTGCACCACTTTGCAGTTGCTGTAGCTTTAGGCAATATTTCCCAAATAAGCTTTCAAAATATGGTATAAAAATGTATGATCTGGTAGATGTGAAGACATATTATACTTTCAATTTAGAAATTTATCCTGGAACTCAGCCGCCAGGTCTTTATTCATGTAGTATCAAACCAAATGATTAAACCAAACGGACTTGTTGCTCCTATCTCCCAAACCAATTGGAATGTGGTATTCAACAATTGGTTTACCAGGTACCTATTGATGTTGCACTTGCTAACAGAGCACAAGTTGACCAGTATAGGAACTATACGCCAGAACAAATCAGAAATTCCAGTGAAACATGGCAATTTCAAAACAGAAAATTGTATAGTACAATATTTGTATTTTGAAGAAACATAACATTGGCCTCCTATATGTCAAAGAAAAACAAAATGGTACTGCTGATGTCAACATTGCACCATGATAGGAAGATCAACAGAGAAAACTTGACAAAAATGAAGCCAAAGATAGTAACCTTTTACAACAAAACCAAAGGTGAAACAGATGTTATTGATGAGTTATGCAGCAACTATGATGCACTTGAAACTCAAAGCATTGGCCAATGATTGTGTTTTACTCAATCCTAAACATGTGTGGCATAAATAGTTTCATAGTTTTCAAAGAAAGTAACAAGTGCACAATATGGAGAAGTTGTCTTAGACGATTGGACTGGAACTTATAAAAGATCACTTACAATAGAGGAATAATAGTGTTTCTGCTCAAGGAACTGCACGAAAATATTCTAGAGCAAACTGGTGAGCTAACAGGTGAACAGGCAGGTGCAACATCACAAAGTCCTACTACAACAACAGGAAAACCAAAAAGATGTCAATTGTGTCCTTGAAAAAAGGACAGGAAAAATATACATGCTATAAGTGTAAGTCAAACTTGTGCAAGGAACAAGTTATGTGTGACAACTGCCTTGGGTGTGACAATTAAAAGAAAGATTCTTTTTGTGGTAGACTTTTGTTTGCATATTCACTGTAGTTCACATAGGTATTTATTTCTGATATTATCTTCTAGATTTTATAATCAAGTAAACAGTTGATGTGAAAATGTTGATGTCTACTCTAAGCACTCATTTCATACTTGATATTTTATTTTATTGACATCTTATTTTCCTGCTGAGTGCATGTTGTACAACATAGTAAAAAGATTCTAACAAAAGAGGAAGAGAGGTGATAAGAACAACTTTCCACATAGGATAGGAAAGCTAAGTATATGTGCTATTAGTGTAAGCAAGACTTGTTTATGGAAGATGCAGTTGTCATGTGTAAAGACTCCCCTGGATATGACAGTTGAAGCAAAGATTATTTTTGCTGTAGAGTTCTATTGGCATTTTCAGTGTAGTTCACATGAGTTATCTCTGCTTTTATTTTTTAGATTTTGTAAGCAAATACTTGATATTGAAAATTATGTTTAGACCATTCGCAGACTACAGAGGGAGAGAATCAGGCCTCACCAGGAGGTGATCCTGCCTGGAAACCAGCACCATGCATGGGCTGCTGCCGAAGTGGGGACAGCCTCTCTCTGTGAGTCAGTGCCATTCGCAGACTGTGAAGAGAGAGAACCAGGCCTCACCAGGAGGTGTTCCTCACCTGGAAACCAGCACCATGCGCGGGCTACTGCTGGAGTGGGGACAACCAGACCCAAACCTCTCTCCATGAGTCAGCACCATTCACCAGCTGCAGAGGGAGAGAAACAAGGCCTCACCAGGAAGTGATCCCTGCTGGGAAACCATATCATTTTCATTGTTTTGTTGGGTTGTATTCTCTTTTGTTTTGTTTGATCATCTTAAATCTGATGGCATGAGCAGCTATTTGAAAGACAGCAAGACATATTACGGTAGCCATTTTGGATTTACTATAGGCTTCTTTTGAAGTCTTTTATTGCATTCATTGTTTTGTTTTTATTGTTTCTATTCTATTCTGTTCTGTTTGATTTTTACTATGTCTGAAGGTATCTGCAGCTATTTTGAAGACAACAAAAGGCATTATGGTAACTATTGTTGATTTTGTAAAGTTTTGAAGTCCTGTATCACTTATACTGGTTTATTTTGATTCGTTTTATTCTGTTTTATTTTCCTTTGTTTTATCCTCTTTAAAATTAAAAAAAAGAAAATGATGTTTAGTGTAAACATGCAACATATATTAAGAATTTAATACTTTATTTATTGATATTTTATGTTCCTGCTAATTACACATTGTGTAATGCAACAAGAACCTCCTGACAAAATAGTAAGACTAATGAGATGTCAAATATGTCCTACAAAAAAGACAGGAAGACAAAACACATTTGCTATCTGTATAAGCAATATGTGTATATGGAACATGCTCTTTTCATGTGTGAAGACTGCCTTAGGTGTGATAATTGGAGTAAAGATTACTTTTGTGGTAGAGTTCTATTTGAATTTTCATTGTTGTTCACATAGGAATTTGTTTCTATTGTTTTGTTTTAGACTTGTAAACAAAAAAGTTGTTGAAAATTTTGATGCTTATTTATATACATTCAATAAGTATTAAAAATTCAACACTTTGTTTATATTTTTCCTATTAGGTACACAATATTCAATATAATAAAACTCATTAACGTGAAGTTAATAATTCATCAATAGAAGTAAACTAAAAATAAATAAACATGGCACTCCTTTAACCTAAAATTGATGTGATACTCCATTAAAATGCAGCCTGAGATCATGGAAAAGGAAGTGCCACCTCTTTGCCTTGCATATGGCAGAGTCATCATTGGAACATTTAACATACATGAGCCTCAGATGTCTCCTTACACTACTGAGGTCAACAGAGTTAACACCTCAGTTGTCTAGAAACAATAAGAAAACATGAAAACAGAAATCCCACCTCATCACATGATTTACCTCTCTGAATCTCAGCTTCTAAATCTATCGAATGGGAATGATAATGATAATGTTTCAAAAGATATGAGGAGGATTTGGTCAAAGGGCTTCAAATTCTACAGTGCTCAGCACTGTAAAAGTCTGTTGCTGATTCTCTTACACTGATAATACTGTCAGCCTCCATCAAGCAGGAGATCCCATATCATAAAATTCTGGACAACACCCTCAAGCTGCTGTACCTCAGGAATGATTCATCTAGAAAGAAACATAGAACTATTCTCTATGGGTTTGGGTACTTTTCAATATAATATCAAGAAATCAAAGGAAATGGAGATGGTTAGGATTATGTGTGGGATTTATGCTAGTACTACAGAACAAAGAAGGCTCGGGAGTAATTTTGGAAGCAGATAAAGCAGCTTCCATTCATTCATATTCATCAGCAAGGCCAGAAATGGGAAAAATTACTAATGATATTTTTCAATTAAATGATAATATGCCATTTTCATTTACCCTGCATTGTATTTGAGGTATATCCTCAAGCTGAATTTGAGGTAGATATTTTAAATTATTGCGCTACTTTATGATTTACGAGGTATTTCATATGAATGATTTCAATTGGCAACATTTTAAGAGTGCTATATTCTTTGTTTTTTATACATATTTGAGGTATACAACTTGATGTTTTGATATACATAGTGAAATTGTTAACTATGGTTAAGCAAAATAACATTTATTCTCACAATTACCCTTCTGTGTGTATATATAGCAAGAGCACCTAAAAACTCTCTACACACAATAAACTACTGTTACCTATAGTCTTCATGTTGTACATGAACTCTCTAAACTTTTTCATCCTACATATTTGCAACTTTGTAACTTTTGACCTACATTGCCCCATTTCCTACCAACCAGCCCCACTCCTGGTAAACATTATCCTACTAAAACGGAACACATAGAGGGAAAGGGAATAAATTATTTTTAGTATCTACAACTCTAGTTGGACAATTTTAGATCCACATGGTTTCCAGTTATGGCTTGTGTCTAGATGACCCTCCAAAGCCTCATGCAGTCATAGGTGGGGCTTTTTCAGAGGTGGTTGAATCTAGAGTTTGTGACACTGGAGTTGATACAATACCAGGATGCAATACTAGGATTAAGGGCACTGGGATTAAGGGTGTGAGTGTTACCTGCTCTAAGAGTGGGTAACCAGGACAAGAATTAAGGGACAGAAAGAAGCTTATCATTTGTTGATCTCTTGTTTGCTTACTTTTACTATCTTCTGCCTGTCAAGAACAGTTTCTCCTCTCTGATTCTTCTCTGCCATGCTACCCTGCCTTTCAGTCAGCCACCTGTGAACTAAAACCTGTATAAACTGTGAGCTAAATAAACCTTTCCCCATTTAACTTGTGGTTGTTGGCTATTTTGTCTCAGCAATGAGAGAAAAGTAACTAAGACATTTCCCAATAACTAACATTTCTTGATTCCTGGTTCCTTGGTTTTTCCACCTATAACCAGGGTAAAATAATTCCCTATATGTAGTTTCTCTGTTTTTAATAAAAGAACCTATGTAACATGCTTTTATAAATTCTAAAAAACTGTTTTTATTGTGTATTGTCCATCAGTTCTGCTAAGTGAGATCACATTCTCTTGTCACCATAACCCATAGTGATACTGAACAAAGATGCAGCCCAAGGTACGACTGAAAAAGTCCCTGAATTTCTCAGGGAGGAGCTCCCACAAAAAGGAAGTCCATACAATGTGGAGAAAGAAGGAGCTGCATTAACTAGGAACCCCAGAGGCTCTGTCCAGTTGCTTGAATATACAAACCTGGCACTGAACAAAGGGACTCCTAAAAATCACAGTAGGCACCAGGAGGACTCATCCAGCCATCTGACTCACTCCACTAGCAGCATCTGGACACAAGAAAATCTTATTTCCCAAATCTGTCTTCCCTGCCCCCATCTTCCCCAGCCACACACACAAACAATCTGGACAGTCCATAAGGTAGAGGATAATTTTAGGGGTTTCCTCAGGGCCTGGCTGGAAGCTTTCCAATCATTTCCTCTGGCCTGTGAAATCAGATGCACTATTTCTTTATACATGAGAAAAAAATGAAATCAGTTTCTATTTGCAGAATGAGATGGAAAACATGAAAGCTTCACAGAGCTATGTCACAGCTATGTCACAGATTTGTAGAAAGGAACTCCCTAAGCTGGAGAAGTGGAAGGGGCCAGAAGGGAAGCACAGAAGGAAAGCAGAGTCAACTTGTTAACCCATGAGAAGCACCCATGTACCTGGCTTTGTTTACACGACCACATTTGGGCTTTGGGAGCCAAAGTACTAAATAAAACCAGTGAGATTTCTCGATTCAGGTTAACTTCTGGTCTCAATGTGGCGATCATCATGGCAACCATCATGGCCATTCCAGGAGCAAATCACTGTGTGTCAGACTATCCATGTGTCCAGGTAACACACAGACAGAGTTGGCTGCAGAGTGCCTGTGGCCTCCATTGGACCCGTACAAACTTCCCATACTGCTCTGCACAGGCCCAGAGCAAGCTTGTTTGGGCCACTGAATGTTAAGCTCTTTTTGATGCACAAGATAGACAGGCTCAGGAGACAGAGGGAAGAGAGGAGGACTTCAAACAACAGTCACTTTACTCTTCTGCAATGTAGGATACAAACCCTCAGATCCTCCTTCTGGCTCTTGACCCAGCAGCCCTCCCTGCAGTTGGCCTTCTGTCACTGTCTCCCCTCCTCCACACTAATAGAATTTTACTCATGTTTAGCTCTCAGAAAGTGCATTAATCCTGTGTAAATCCTGTGTAAATCTCTGGATATAAATAGACCCCAGGAGTTGTGACATTAAGGACATAGGCAAGTTTCAGCTCTGACCCAGTGACACATATATATATATATAGTAAGCTATTTTTATATGTCATATATATATCCCCTAGAACATCACCTCATAACAACACTGTCTCTCTGTCTCTCAGTTATCAACTCCAGGGATAGTTCTGGCTCTCTGGGTAGAGACTGCTGGGAGGATGTTGAGTATGTTATCATTCCTTGTAGAGAATAGCAGCAGACATAAAAGGGCAAATATACAAGTATTTTTAAACTCTTAAAGAAAAATTTCCTAAACTCCTAGTAGTAACAGATTGGCACTGAACTTTGAACAAAGAATGAAATGGAATGACTGGCCCAATTCTCCATCAGACTTTGTAATGCTTGCTATTCCCTTTCTCTATACCTCCAGTCTCTGTGCCCCAAACATACATGTGCACACACACACACAGAGAGAGTTAAAACTGAGTCAATTGCAAAAAGCCAGCACAATTCTCACTTAGTATTAAGACTGAATTTTAAAAATTAAAACCATAGAATGTGCAACCACTAACTTAGAAAACAAATTATTGGGGCTGTTAGAATCACTAGGACTGAGCTACCTCACCATCTACCAAACATCTGCTTTAGAGAGGGTAAAGCTCAAGGGTGTTTATAACTAACACTGGCATATAAAGCTAAGTACGAAGACTCTTAGGAACAAGGTGAGAGACTAGCAGACCTGTCATAGGCCTGGGTAGTTATGTCACTGTGAGGACAAACTACTAAACAATGATGGGCTATGCAGGAAGTCAACTATATATCTATGACTTCTTGAGACTGACCCCCTGCTCTGCTTTGTTTCCTCCACAGTTCTACTCCTTCAGACAGGATGAGTACAATATACTAGACATCATAAGAAACTAGGAGATATCAAGGACTTCATTAACAAGAATTTAGATGACATTCAAGAAAAAAATTAAACTCCAATCGCCCTTCAGAACCAGTCCAAGCCTACAGCCTTCCTAAATGGTTAAATCAGTCAGATTAATTCCCATCAATTCACAATCATATTGTGAACTGAATAACACCATACTAGAAAAGAAATGTCCATGAAATGAAATGATAGGATCTTAAAAATTCAGGCAGATAGCATAGTTGCTGAGTACACCAAGATACCTTTCAAAGAAAGATGAGAGGCTTATTTAGTGCCCTAAGCACTGGATTCAGAAGTGCAGGTCTCTAGCCATAAATTCTCACTACTTCATCTTTTGACCTTGACCTCTTTTACCATTCACGCCACCTATTCATTTGGGCAGGTGTCCTGGCAAGGTACCCACTTGCCAGGACACCTGCCCAGTATGCAAATTAACCATCTCTTCATCACAGTGTCAGTAATGGCATCTCGCATCTGTGTAATTCTTGACACTGTAGAAAGGATTTTCAGATTTGTCACCACACTAGAGCCTCACATCATCTCTAAATGACTGAAACAAATCAAATATTGATGCTTTCATGCTAGAGCTAAGGAAATGGACACTCAGAAAAGACAAGGGATTTCCTCCAGTAACATACAGCCAGGGAGAAGATGACCCTTGCTTGGAATACAGATCTTATTGCTCCTACTGCAAATTATCTGTGATCCATAACATCGTCACTCTGATTGTCAGATCCCTGTGCCTCTCTGTAGGGACCCTTACTTGACTTCCAGCCAAATTCCAATAATCTCCATAAACATAGACTTCCATGCTTCCAGACACCAATGAGCTCCCAGGTAAGTAGGGCATCATTACTGCCTCTTTCCCACTGGAAATATGTTAAGGAAGCCCACTGGATAAGAATTCTTTGGAGCAAATTACTTTTGGAGTAATCTAATATAACCTCCAACCAGAATTCTTCACCATTGGAATGGAAAATAGAAGTCTGATTAATAAAATCTTGATGTATGGCATGGATTTGCTTCACTTGACATATATTCAGGGTACATGTTTGCAAACCAACTGAAAAATAAAAAAATGCTCTGATTTTAATTATGTTGCACTCTATGTCTGAATTGCATTTAAGTGGCACTTATAATTGGCACATTTTTCAAATACTGCCTCTGCTACAGCTGTATGTAAAAGTACATTATCATCATTTGTACAACTGCAGCCCAAGTTAACTGCAATACACTTCCCATAGATTGCAGCATATATCCCATAGATCAGAGGGCCTGTCACTAAAGGATGTGGCTGTCACATTTCCATGAAATAAAATTAAATGCATCCAGAAATAAATTGGATCCCAGATTCTGCTAAAACAGCACATGGAATGTTTTCAAAATTAATAAGCATTGACTGAACACCTACATTTTGGAGGATTCAGAGTAATATAAAGTATGGAGGATTCAGAGTCATATAAAGTATTTTCTAAGATTGTGAAAGAAGATGGGTGAGTCAGAATATGGGGGTTAAGGTGAAAGTTTTTAAGAACAAATAATATTTTATATATATTTGCCAATGAATACATTTCAGATATTATACTAAGTATTTTATTTAAATTATATAATCTTCATAACAACTCTGTGAGATAGCTAGTATTATTGTCCCAGTTTTATAGAAAATAAAGCTAAGCCAGAGAAAATAGTTTATTCAATTATAATCACACAGGTAAGAAGCAAGGGAACCAGGACTGGAAATTAAATGTCTGATGCCTCAACCTGTGTATTCTGAGCCTCTCCACTGTAACTGGAAAAGGCTTCATGAAGGACTGGCTCTTCCTCATGGCCCTCAAGCTCAACAGACTTCAGCTAGGAAGGGTGGAAGGAGTGGGCACAAGTCATATGAGAGGACTGATAGGTAGCATAAACACAGGCACAAGATCAAGATTTTCATGTGAGGATCCTTGAAGAAAATCAATGACAGGAAGTAAAATTGGCTAGGCAGGATGAGATACTCAATAGAACATCTGAGAAGTCATCTGGGAGAATTTGGAGACTTGAGCCTATGAAACAGGAACTCATGTAAACCCTGATGTAGAAAGGTAAAGATGAAAAAGCCACTGCAGCAGATACTAGCAGCATAACTGTGAAGAATGGAGGAAGGCAAGGTTTGTGGGAAGAAAAACAGTGAGTAGTTTATTGTGAAATCCTCTTTGGACCCTAGTGCTCTATGGTTATAGTAGAAGCTCCAAGAGCACTTGTTAGATCAGTGAATGAAGAGTATTGCAGGTAAAAAAGAAAGATAAAACCCAAGAAAGAATCTGCAGGAGTCAATGACCGAGGGTGAATAGAAGAAATGAAAAAAAAAATTGTAAAATGGCACATAAGCACAACTCTAGTGAAAAGAAATCAGAGTATGTTTTCAGCTGACCACGGAGTTGGAAAAGAGAAGTGAGTCTCAGATAGATGCAGGGGGAACTGACAATGAAGCTTCCATTTTGGTTTGCTAATATAAAGGTTTGGAGAAAATAGTTAATAAAGTATCAGAATTTGAAGAAAGAGGCCTCGTCTACAATTAAGGCTGTCCAAAGGTGAAAAGCACAGTGCTCACCATAAATTCAGACAAGTATATGTTATCATTTTTATGGGCCACCTCAAAAGGTAGCTGCAGGTAAAACTACTAATATAAATATCACCACTGGACCTATTTTATCAAAGACATACAAATTAAAAAAAATACATAGTATACATTAATACCATTATGAATTGAAAAGAACTAAGCAAAAGGGCCTGAATCAAAGAGTTAAATTCCTATCCTTGCTCCCTAGGACATGCTGCCCACACTGGCCATTTGACGGATATGAAACACCAGCCTTTCCTTATCAAAATACAAAAAAGAAAAAAAAACATGCAACAATTTCTCAGCATGAAGCCATTAGACAGATGTAATCATAATGGGACCAAATATCCCTATAAATAAAATGTGTGCATTTAGGGCCTCATGCAGAGTTTAAAAGCAACCAACACAAAAGGTAAGTAGAGTCGCTTCCATGTACACAATGGTCCAGATGCAGTACAGCAATCCAATTGGTCCTCAGACAAAATAATGAGAATTTACAAGAAAAGCCCCATATCCATTAGCTTAAAATTCAAATGATTGTCACAGAAGCCCAGCTGCGGCAAGAGGAGCTATTATTCTCAAAGTAAACTTCTATGATCACTCACCAACATCCAATCATAGAAGCTACAGCCACACTTGTCCAAGTTATTTGTTTTCCAAACAGCCCTGACCACGTGGTTCATTCTCAACAGACTTGAAACCCAACAGAATGACCAAGTGGATGAGGCTCTACAAGATTCTTTGAACAAAGAAGCTTGACTATTCACTGCAGTGGACAAAACCAAGGTCTCTAATGGACAAATTAGACGAACAGAGAAGGGGTAAAAACCTGCTTGAAGATGCAACTTCCTTAAAGAAAGAAGGAATAAAGTCGACTAAAATATAAACTGCAGTGATCCACAGAATGTAGCCCTGGGAGTCAGTTTAACCAGTGAAGCACATTTGTCATCAGTGGGTCCTAAGAGAGAAATAGACAGAAATTCAGGCCCATTGTTTAAAAAAAAAGTCATAAAAAATGCTCAGGGGAAAAGTGAACTCTTTTTCCTAAATTTTAGAAGTAGGTATTTATCATACGTTGTTTGGTAAGTTAGTTTGTTTGAAAGCCTGAAAATATTTTCTCTCAAAGAATAATGGTATTTATCGTAACTAGCTTCTAAAGACAGATCATAGGAATTCCGTCATGTATAGTGTAATAATGCATAAATATAGTACTGGGATAATGGCGTAATATAAATTGTTTTGTAAAAATAGAATCTTATTATCCTACATAGAAGTGCCTTTCAAATTGTGGGTTACAACCCATGAAATCAATTTGTGGGTCTTTACTAGTTTATTTTTTAATGGAATGAAAGAAATGGGATGGAAAGGAAAGAAAAGAATTGCAGTGATCACAGTATCTCCCACATTATAAGAAAAGTATTATTTTTGCAACTATATCCCTGCAATAGATATAAATAGCTAAGTACCTCCAGGATTGCAATGTAAAATATGTTTCTTACTGTGGATCATAGTTAAAAAGAGTTTGAGTATCTCTTAGCAAGGCTTCCATGAGGTATCTAGGACAGGGCGTTAATACCCGCTGAATGAATGAATGAATGAATGAATGAATGAATTTGTGAACACATAAAGAATGGATAAATAGGATGCTAGCAATATACCTCTCAGTCACAGCCCTGCTACTTGCAATAACTCACTCCAGCATTCCCATACTAGTAAGGCAGTTGGGATGGAGCTGGTTCAGCTATAGTTCCCAAGGTGTGGCTCCCGTGGCCTGGGACAGGATCTCTGCCAGAATACAAACTGTAAAGACAGAGGGACAGGACAAGGGTTTCACAAGTGATTTGGTTTGGACACTAGGAACTGAGTTTTGTGGATGGGGTGGTTGGGTAAAACAGAATTGTCTATTTTTCAACAAAACTATGGAGTGCCCAGTTAATTCTGAATTTCAGATGAACAAATAATTTAATAACAAAGAAAGTCATGAACCTTCAAGACTGGAAGATCAATTCGATTCATTAAACATTTATTTCATGGAAAACAATGTACAAAAAATTCTGGATGCTGTAGAAGGAAAAAAATGTATAGTTCCTGTTATGGTTTATACATTGTGTCAACTTGAGAAGTCTAGAAGCTTAATTAAGTAAGGCAGCAGCTCTGCATCCTGGGGTGTAGAGCGCAAGCAGTTACCTGTTCACTGTGTCAATTTGAGAAGGTCAAAAGTTTAACTGAGAGACTCGGCAGGGAGCCGGGGTTCTTACTTTGCAAATATCCTCAGCCTGTGCAAAGGAAGACAAGGAGATTTGCACATGCTACACCCACCCTGGGGGGGAGGGGGGAGTCCTGTGTACAATATGAGGGAGGAGAAGAGGCTTGCTCTTGCCCCCTTTTACTCTGGCTGCTTTTGCTCGGCTGCTGCCTTGAAGTGTTGCCCCTGTGCCATGCCATCCTGCCTTGGAGCCAACTGATTATGGACTGAAACCTCCAAAAACTGTAAGCTAAATAAAACTTTCCTTCCCTAGTTTTGAGTGTCAGGTGTTTTGCCTCAGCAATGAGTGAAAAGTAACCAAGACAGTTCCTAACAAGGAAGAGGTCAGACACATGCAACAGTCTCAATATTTAACATGAGTTGAACACTAGCTGGTGGGCATTAATTCATTTAACTCTCATTTTTTCCTTTGAACACTATTATCACCCTTTAAAGATATAACTTAAGCATAAAAAGTTCAAAGAGTCCTCAGTCTCTGGAAAACACAATAACCCATAACATTCAATGGGTTTGTGGTGGACAGCTGGACATTGTCAAGGAGTGGAACTGGAGGTAAGATCTGAGCTGAACCTTGAAGGCAGATCAAATTTCAACAGGTGAGTGTCAGGAGAAAAATGTTCCAGACCATAGAACAGCTTGGAGGTGAGAAGACATGTCCAAGAAACATGAATAGGCTAAAGATGTTGGAATACTAAGAATAAAGTAAGAGGAAAGAAAGTTTAGGCAAAAACACCAGACAGTCTCCATACTGTGGAGGACGTCTATGTACACTGCAGAATCTGCCTGTGATGGCAAACCACCAAAAATCTGAGGCAAGTAAATGGTTACCATATTGAATTGAGCTATTAGAAAAATGATTATGGCAAGAGTGTAAAAGATGGGGTGGATGAGACAAACATCAGAGGCCAGGAAACCAGGTAAGTCAATGTAGATGACTGGCAAAGCACTGTGGCAAAGGGTTTATCTAGAATTTATTTCCCAGATCAGACCCTGAGCATGTGAGTGACATTGGACAGTTACATAGAATCATTATGAGCATTGGCTTCCTCATTTATAAAAGAAGAATAACACTACTACTTACTTTATAGCATTGTTAGGGGACTAAAACAAGACAGCACACAAAATGTTCAAAAAAGGCCCCTGCGATTGCACTTGAACCTTTCCTTTCACAATGACTCAGTCCCATTAGCCTTTGATCGAACATCTCTGGGAGTAAGACACTCACCTTGTCCCACCAATAGCATATTGAAGCCAATGAGAACAAGGATTGATCTTTTCTTCTTCCACAAAAGACAAATCAAAAGAAACACACAGTACACCAAGTTAACCATAGCTGAAGGAGGCGAATGAACTCTGACATTAAAACAAACTTGGTTTGCTTCCTCAGTGAAGCATACACTACTAGTAATCTTGAGCAAATTTCTTAAACTTAGTTTTCCCATCTGTAAAACACAATTGATTTATATGATATATCATGGGAGTATCAGGAGGGTAGCTGGGATCATGCATAGTATGTCCTTAGAACAAAGCTTGGAACAAAGCAGGTGAGAACTGTCAGTTATTGTATATTAGGTATAGATTAAAATAAAGTGGCGATTGCTGTTAGACAGCAACACTAGTGGAGACAGAAAACAGATCTAGTGGGTCTGCAAAATTATTGTCAAAGACTTGGTTTGCGAACTTAAATACTAAGAAGAAATGAAGCAAAGAGTAACAAGATGACCATTAAGACACTGTGTTTCCAGTATACACCTCTGTCCTTAGCCTCGGAACATGAAACGGGAAGGCACACATGGGAGCTGGTTTCAGTCGGTGACCTTTTTGTCCATGTGCTCATCACAACCTGTCACCCATTTCCCTAGATTCAGATCTCAGGCACGGTCACATTGCTGCACACCTAACTGGCCTGCAAGGCTTGCAACTACATCTTTGGCCACATTCTAGCCAAAATGAAACCAAAAGCCATTCATTATGAAAACGCCCATTTCTTCTCCTAATCTCTCTGAAACTAAAGGGAAACTCCAAAATTAGAATTAGAGCATTTAGTGCACTTCAGGCTGCCTAAAATTTTCCCAGTGTCCTGGAACTTTCATTTTTAGGAAATAAACATTTAGAAAAGTTTGAGAATATTGTTCTTACCCATTTCTCTACCTCCCAGATGTAAGGAGCTAGATGACAGCCTTCTCAGTCACAGGGAAGACTGTGCTGAAAGGGACTCTTGCGTGAAAGGAAAGCATCCTCCAAGCACATTCCTGACTCAGTTCACCTCTTTGGGGCGTGAAAGAAAAGCATCCTCCAAGCACATTCCTGACTCAGTTCACCTCTTTGGGGACTGATTTTCTCCAAAAGAAAGAAAGGCATGATCATTTAACCTCTCCAGCAAACTGGTTAAACATGATACTTAGCTGGACACAGTGGCACATGCCTGTAATCCCAGTACCCTTGGAGGCTGAGATAGAAGGATCACAAGCTGGAGTCCAGGAAGGGCAATTTAGCAGTTTAATGACACCCTGCCTCCAAATAAAAAATAAATGCTAGGGATGTGGCTCAGTGCAAAGTCCTGGGTTTGACCCCCAGTACCACCGAAAAAAACAAAGGTTATATCTCAGTGGTGTATTTTAGGTCAACTCAACCAATGCTAAACCAACCATTTGTCAAAAGATGGAAAGAACTGATGCTACAAGTAGCTCCTACCTCTCTCTAGATGGGTGGAAAACAACACAAAGCAAGATGGAGGAGCTAACAAGGATTGAGGAAATTTCCACCCCCTGAAACTCTTCAGGGACGAATAGTCGCTGTTACATATTTTTCTCATTGTCTAAATATGTGTATGGCTACTTTTGTAGGTTCCCACCAACAACTGGGAACCAATCATTCCTTAAAATTCAAGGTGAGACATATATCAACTAGAGGGTAAGACAGGTAGGAATATACACCCAAAAGACAGTGTTCACAACCAAAATCATTTAGCATGGGTTTTGGTAATTCTCTTCTTTCTGAAAAGAAGATAAACAAAGAAAAAAAGGAATCTTATAGAAGTATCTCAGACTCCATAAAGACTCCAAAATTTTGCCAAACATTTCACAGAGAAGCAAATGGGCTTCTCACACTGCATGCCAAGGGAGACTGCTAATTTTCACTGCAGGTCTGGAAAACTTTGCTTTTTGGCTCTCTCCATTTTATAGATTTCAGGATACCAGCTGTCCAGGCATCTCAGTCAGGTTTCTCCCACTCCGTTCTTATTTTCCAAGCTCCTCTTGATCATCTAACACTAGGATCTCCCTGCTTAAAAACCATTTTGTCACACAGCATGGATTATGGGTTGGACAATTCAAGCTGCAAAATCAAAGGAATATTTTCATGACTTCAGAAGGTAGGAACACCTACAGCTGACCAAGGTGAGGATGAACTCACTAATATCAGAGAAGGGCATTAAGAGCTTGGAACCTTATGCAGACAACATCCTGCATCCATCAGAAAAGAGACCAACTTCAGTCTCTCTCTCTGGCCATCAAGAAACTGCTGAGGGGCAGCTTGCGAGTCAATCTGAGGCCTGCGGGGAAGTCTAAGGCCCTGTAAGGAACACACTCACAAAGATCAAAGAGCTGGTTAACCTGGTCACAGTTATGACTCTCTCTGGTCCAGGCCTGCTTATTGGGTCATCTGAGAGGACCGGAAGGTTAGCTGGAGACAAAGAGCACTGTGTTCGGACTGTAGAGATTTGGGGGTCATCATGTGAAGCCCTCCCTACTGCACGCCAGTAAGAAACTGTGGCAGCCACAAATCCCCCAGGAGGACAAACGATCAAGCCAGCCAGCTTCTCCCAGGCACCCCTCCCAGAGCCACTGCCGGCGGCCGCTGGCCACCCCAGACAGATGTGAACAGTCAGAGGTACGTGCCTCTGACACAGAGCTGCGGTGCTCACCGAATGTGGCAAATCCCCTTCTCGCCTTCCTCATCCCCAGTGAAGAAGGGAGTTGACGTCCACGCGCCTAGTCCACACTGCCCTGGAGCCTGGGGGCGGGGAGTGGTTCGAGGCGGCAGAAGGGAAAAAAGAAGCTTTTGGGAGAAAGCGAGTCTTCCTCACCTTTCAGACTAAAAGGAGAAAACCTAAGTAGGCATTGAAGAGGGACTGCAGCAGGCTGCTCCTTCTCAGATATCCCTGCCATTTAGGTAAAGAGCAACTCGCGAAACTCGTCTAGACTGGAAACGCGCTCACCTGTCAACTAGGGAAGAAAAAACAAAAAAGACGCAGGGAGGACCAGGAAGGCTGGCGTTCAAGCAGGGGGCTTCGGTCCTCTGCGCGCCCTCGCCACTCCCTCCCTGCCGTCCCCGAGCCCAGGTGCAGACTCACAGGGACCCGGACAGCTGTCCCCAGGGTCCCCGGCCACCGCGGGCCACGCCCTCCACCTACCTCCAGCGCGAGCGAGGCGCCCTTGCCCGGCAGCGCGCAGCCCAGCAGCTCGGCGAGAAACTTTGCCATAGACCGCGGCGAGGCCGGCTCCGCGCTCCCGCCCGGCCGCGTCCACCCGGCCCTGCCAGCCGTGTCGCCGTCGCCGCCAGGCGGGGAGGGAGGGGCCGCCGAGGGGGCGGAGGCGGGCGCGGCGCGGGGACGGTGGGGACCAGAGCCCCGCGGAGGACAGGGACCGGCGGGGGGGGATGCTCCGTGAGCCCGGTGACCCCGCCCGGCCTCCCGCTTGCGCCCGCCGCTCGCGCCAGCCCCGCCCTTCCCCGGGGATGGGGGGCTCCTGCGCCCACCGCCACCCTGGGGCAGCCACAGGTGAGGCGTCAGCCAGCCGGAAAGGTGACTGCAGGCGCGGAGCCAGATGTCACAGCTCCCTCCCAGGCCTCGGTTTCAGCCTGGAGAACCAAGGATGGGCAAAGCCAGGCCCTGACCCTGGCCGTGCTGTCGCCCTGTTCCTCTCCCCACCCTGTCAGCAGTCTCCTCACCAGGAGATGCCCCCGGGGACACAACGCGCATTTATTTGCACCCTGGTGGCTTAGCGTGCATAGGAATGACCTGTAGGCCTGCTTAAAATGGGAACCCTGAGCCCCCAGTCGCTTCAGGAGCTTTGAGGACACCCTGGGATCTGTCTTAGTAGTAGGCACCCAGAGAGACTCCCTGCCCGAGGAGTGGTGACCAGGTTGAACTGGGAGAAACACTGTGCTGCTTTGTGGAATCCTTGAGGTCAGCGCTTAGAACAGCAGGAAAAGCACTAAATTTAGGGACAGGAAGGATGCAAGAGAAAGTTTGGTCAAATCTCCTAATTTTATAAGCCAGTAAAAAGAATTGGAAAAGTCTATTACTCTGTCAAGGCATGCTGCATTAGCAATACTGAGAGCATAGAGTAGGCACTCAATAAATGCTTATTGGGCAAGTATAAGATGTGGGAGGATGGTAATGAATGTCTGGGTCCAGATTTCCTGATTCTCATTCTGGAATTCTATCTGGTGCAGCAAAAACACTATGCATTTAGGACACAAAAGTGGAAGGAAAGGAGTTAAACTACATTATTTTGAATGTATCATCTCAGTACTTCTAAAATTTTCAGTCAAGTAAGTTTTACAATAAAGAGACTATCAAGTGCATAAAGCATAAAAGAACATGAAGTTATCTACGTATGGTAGCATGTGTCAGTAATCTCAGCACTCTGGAGGAACTCAAATTTGAGACCTGCCTGGGTAACGTGGTAAGATCCGGTTTCTAAATAATAATAATAGTAGTAGTAGTAGTGCCAGGTGTGGTGGCATATGCCCATAATCCCAGCACCCTCGGCAGGAAGGTCATAAATTTGAGCCCAGCCTGGACAAATTAGTGTCTTAGCAAGAGCTTGTCTCAAAAATAAAGTCTTTTCTTAACTCTGGAAGTATATCTCAGCGCACAGACCCTGGGCTCATTCCCCAGGATCGCAACTTTTTAAAAAGCATAAATTTATTTTAAATACTCTGATTTTTGTCTGTTTCATTCCAGTCCATGAAATACTCAGTTTTGTTGTAAAATAAAAGACCCTCCCTATGAGTAAAACTCTTGGTCCAAGTATGCATCTGTGTGTGTGTGTGTGTGTGTGTGTTTCCAGAACTCCTGGCCATAGTACCAGCTGAACCCCAACAGCAAAATGGAGAAATGTCATAGTCAAGTGCATCCTGGGCTGTGTTAGGGAGAGAAGGGACAGGGGTGAGTGTGTGATGACACCTACTGATCTATCAGGGCAGACAGCCAGGACAAAAAGAAAAGACAAAGAAAGACAGAAAACCTGGGTATGATGGCACATGCCTAAAAAGGTAAAAGGGTAGCTGCAAGTTCAAGGCCAGACTGGGCCACATAGCAAGACCTTGTCTCAACAAAACAAAACAAAATAGGAAGGAGGGAAGGAAGAATGGGGAAAGGAAGAAAAGAAAGAAGAGGGAAGGGGAGGGAAGGGAAGGGAAGGGAAGGGAAGGGAAGGGAAGGGAAGGGAAGGGAAGGGAAGGGAAGGGAAAGGAAGGGAAGGAAAGTTCTAATTCTCCCCCATTTAGGACTTTGACAGCAGTATAATTCACTGAAAGAGTTGTCTATATTCTTTCATCCAGTATTTCCCTTTTTAGGACAGATCCTAAGAAAATAATCAGAGAACCACTCCAAAATGATTGCATTTAAAGTTGTCTCATGTCCATAGGGTCAAGTGAGTGCTGCCTGGGTTTGAATTCTGACTCTGCCCGTGACCAGCTGAGTGATCTTGAGCAAATCACTGTGATTCGCTAAGTCTCCATTGCCTCATCTGCAAAATAGTGTTCTAATAGTACCTACTTCATAAGAATTTATTTAATACTATTGTATCATAGTAATTTATCAGAATAATTAATTTATATTCATATAATTATTATTACTAATACCAATACAGTATTTGGTTTGTAGAAAGTAATAGTAATAAGTGTTATCTATTAGAACACAAATGATTAACTACAAATCCTTAGCTCCGCAGTCTGGCACACAATACTCAGTAAAATCTGGTTGAATAAATGGATCAATGAGCAACAAATGAACAAAAATAGTTTTTGTAGCATTATGAGGCCACAATGTGTAAACTATCTAAAGTCCAAAATGGGGTTGGTTTAATACATGTTTTGGTTACTTTTAGTCGTTGCTGAGACAAAATACCTGACACCCAAAATTAGGGAAGGAAAGGTTTATTCTTACAGTTTCTCAGGAGTTTCAGTCCATTAGTTGGCTCCAAGTCAGCATGGGGTGGCGGGTCTATGGTTCATGGTGAAGATGCGCTGGCGAGAGAGAGAGAGAGAGAGAGAGAGAGAGAGAGAGAGAGAGAGAGGTGGAAGAGGAAGCGAACAAGAGGAAGACCTGTCTTCCCTTACACTGTATGTCAGCTCCAACCCTGGGCAGACATGGCACTCACATTGCCAGACAACAAACCAATAACTCAGCCCCATCAAAATTATATGAGGACTTGGGGGTATGTAGTATACCCAATACAATACATTATGGTTCACATAGTTAGGATTTAATTATTTTAAAAGAATGTTTAATAATCTACAAAATGACATTCTATTATATCATTGGAGATGGCATACTGTTCACGCAGCATATACTACATTTGTCAAATGTGTATATGTGTGTGCATACATGGGGGAAAGGGGAGGAAATGTATCAAAAGGCAACAATAGTTATCTCTGGGTGATGGGTTTATGGACTATTTTTATTTCCTTCTTTACACATTCCTCAATATCCTATATTTTCCACAGTGAGCCTGAGGACAATACTAATTTTAAAACCTTTTCAGAGGAAGGAACTAAGATGGCCAACCTGATAACACCACCGTAGGGAAACTCCCAGGAATATACCATCCAAATGCTGGAATACAAAATAATATAATAACAGAAAGAAGGAAAGAGGAGGGAGATGGGTCCTCTGGACCTAAGAGGAGTCTAGGACAAGAACCGTAGCCCACGGAAAGAGTAAAAAAAGAAGAAGTAAACAAACAAAGGTGGCGGCGCCTCTGACCAGAGCTGAATCCAATTAGCAGCAGACTCAAACTGGGAAGGTGCGATTAACGTGCTTGCGATGCGCGATTGAACTTCTGCGGCTAAGGTGGAGACAGCGGAGGCAGCGATCGATCGTGGAAAGAGGTGGTCGCGAGCTGGCAAGTGAGTAAACTTGGCGGGCCTCAGCCTCCCACCCCCCACTCCTGAGGGAGAGTGAGGAACAGACATCCATCTTGAGACCGGAACCGCACCTAATTAGGCACGGTTCCTTGCCCACACCAGGCCCTGGAGGGTCCTGGCAGAATCTGCACGGGCGCCCTGGGGGTGATAGAGGAAGTTAGGCGAACAGCCCCGTCCTCGCACACTTCACCAGACATCCGCGGAGCGGAGGCGGGCTAGGGAAACAGCAGAGCCCAGGAAAATGCCAAGACAGAAAGGTAGAGGGCGCTCTCCGGACTCTGATACAAGCGGCAAAAACCCAGGTGACGCAAATGCAGAGAAAGTCAGGAGTCCAAAAATTAAGCTCTCAGAGGAGATGACAACTGAAGTGGGGAGACAACTTCATGAAGCTATGAAAGAAATTAAAGCAGCACTGTTAGCCCAACTGAGAATTGAAATGAAATACATAATAGGGCAATCCCTAAACACCTCTAAAGGAGACATAGCCGGAAATGTGGAGGATGGAAAATCAAAGGAGATTGAGAATGAAACAAATAAAGACTTAGAATGTATCAATCAGATTCAGAGAGATTACCAGAGATTACTTCAATAAAAGTTGGCAGAACCACCTGAAGGAGACTAAAGATAGTCTTTCATATCTAGAAGAAAAAATGGCTGCCTTGGAGAGAGAGAGAAAACACCTGTTAAAAATAATAAGAAGTCTGGAAGTGGCAGTGCAACGGCTGCAAGACAACCCAAGGAAATATAATTTACGAATAAAAGGTGTGAGTGAAAAAGCAGGGGTCAATACAAATCAAATTAAAAGCCTATTTAAGCTGGGTGTGGTGGCACACGCCTTTAATCCCAGCACTCGGGAGGCTGAGGTAGGAGGAGCGTTGTGAGTTCGAGGCCGGCCTGGGCTACAACGCAAGCACAAGGCCGGCCTGAGCTACACAGTGTGACCCTGCCTCAAAAAACCAGGGCTGGGAGTTTGGCTTAGTGGCTTAAGCGGCTGCCCTGGCAGGCATGAGGTTGTGAGTTCAATCCCCAGTACCGCAAAAAAATAAATAAATAAATAAAAATAAAAAAAATAAAAAATAAAAGCCTATTTACAGAAATAATTACAGAAAATTTTCCAAGTATGGGAACAGGAAGAGACTTTCAGATAACTGAAGCATATAGAACTCCAGCTAAACTTGACCATAATAGGCCTACATCCAGACATATAATAATCAAGATTCCAGAAATTCAACACAAAAACAAAATATTAAAAGCTATTAGAGAAAAGGGACAAATTACCTACAAAGGAAGGCCCATCAGAATCACAACAGACTTCTCAACACAAATCATCAGGTCAAGAAGAGCCTGGAGTGAAATATTTCAAGCCCTGAAGGAAAATAACTTTCAACCCAGACTGATGTACCCTGCAAAATTATCTTTTAAAATCAACGGAGAAACAAGATACTTCCACGACAAAGAACAACTAAAAGAATTTATGACAACCGAGCCAACCCTACAAAGAATACTGAAGGACATTCTAGAGAGAGATAAAGAAGTCCACTGCTCCAGAAACAGTGACAGAGAGATACCACCGAGCAGGGCAGACAAATGAATAATCCATCAATGGGAGTTAAGTCCAGTATTGTTTTCAATGAGCTGTTTAGTTTAATCCTATTCTACCTCGACCGACCTAATTTTTTCATA
>RJWM01016527.1:0-44389 GCA_004363535.1 Dasyprocta punctata
GCTTTGACATCCTTGTTCCTCAGGCTGTAAATGATGGGGTTCAGCATGGGTGTCACTGCTGAGTAGAACACAGATATCATTTTATCCCTTTCATTCATTACCTTGGAGTTTGGCCTCATATAGGCAAATATGGCTGAACCATAGAAGAGAATAACGACAATGAGATGGGAACCACAGGTAGAGAAGACCTTGAGCCTTCCCTCGCCTGACTGCATCTGGATCACAGTGGAGACGATATTCCAGTAGGACATGAGGATAAGGGATACAGGAGCCAGCAGGATTACCACACCCATTGCAAAGATGGCCATTTCTGTTCTGTAAGTGTCTGCTGAAGCCAGCTTCAAAAGGGCAGGAGGCTCACAGAAAAAGTGGTTAATGACATTGTGTCCTTGGTAGGGAAGACGCAATGTGAATGTGGTGTCCACCAGAGACACAAAGGCTCCACTGGCCCAGGACCCTACAGCCAGCTGGACACATACCCCATGCGTCATGATGGTGGAGTAGTGCAGTGGCTTGCACACAGCCACATACCTGTCATAGGACATCACCGCCAGAAGTGCACATTCTGTGCACCCAACCAGAAGTAAAACAACGATCTGTGTTGAGCATCCGACAAAGGAAATGGTTTTCCTCTTCACCAGGAAGTGGACAAGCACTTGGGGCACTGTGGTGGTAGAAAAACAGAGATCAGCAAAGGACAGGTTTCTAAGGAAAAAGTACATGGGTGTGTGGAGTCTGGAGTCTGTGTGGATGAGCACGACCATCAGCAGGTTCCCCAGCACGGTCAGCAGGTAGATGGCCAGAAACAGGAAGAAGAGCAGAACTTGAGTCTTTGGATCCTGTGAGAGGCCCAGGAAGACAAATTCTACCACAGAGGTGAGGTTCTTCTCTCCCATGAGTATTTACTCCTGATTAAGACCAGCAACCAGAAAAGAAATATATTAGTCATCTATTTCTCAAAACCTGAGTGACTTAGTTAAATTTTTTTAGCAGTATGTAACACTTCTTGATCTCTTTTAACAGCTTCAGTATCAAAAGACTGAGTTTTCTTTTTGCTCAATAGTTCTGACAATTTTAAATTGCTACTATCATTTCTCCATTTGGATGTTTTACTAGCACCAGTAGGGGGAAAATCATTCTAGGTTTCTACATGCCCAACCCTCAGTTGGACTACCTAATAACTTGTAGTCAAAAAGACTGTAGAGCAGCTCACAATGCAAACCAATTGTGTATCATAAAGCTATTTAGTTTTATGTTGAGATTTTTGTGATTTTTTGATGGATGATTTTTTCCTTATTTTACAAGATTATTCTAAACAGTCACCACTTTGAGCAATGAATGGAAAGTCGGCATAAAGAAGGAAGCCGTGCTCTGTGATCTTGTCCCTTTCCAAAATTCACTTATTTCCAACATAAAGAAGGTTCTTTTGGATATAAATAAAAATTTAAAAAGACAGAAATATTCTCAAACTGCCTTCTGTGAGCTGTCTTCACTCTTTTTGTATCCTGCAGGTTTTTTTTTTCCTCAAAACTGCTAGAAGTGAAGGGTAAAGTTTTTTGTAATTCTCTTCACTTAATCTCACACATTTAGTCATTGAAAACAAGCACACATTCCTCCTCCGTTCCCAGAGTTTTAGAACCAGTCAGGTTTGCAGAATTATCCATACACACAAAGACAACAGTGAGACATATTTAAATGCTTATTTTTCAGTATTCTGAGTTCCTTGGCCAAAAAACAATAGGAAATATGAAGAAACAAATATTGAGAGAACTGACAAACATTATTTGTAGGTAATTTGATTGTATGCCTTAAAAAATCAGAGTCCGTTTTCTCCTGTAAAAACTGATCAAATGCAAAATGAATAAATTTTTTGTTCTGTTGTATACTAAAAGTAACCAAATTGAAATTTTAGTAAAAATCACTCCCAAAACGAACAATGGCTAAACTTAACAGTTTTAAGAAACTCCTAAAATTTTTAAGAAATAAGAGAAACAATTTTCAATTGTCAGAAAGAATGAGGAAAAGAAAATCCAGTCTTTTGATAAAGAAGCTGTCAAAAAACAGAAATTGAGAGCATAGTGCTGTCTTCTAATTTGAAGACAACCATGAAAAACAATGAATAAATGAATGGGCATATTGATTTTATGGATAGAATAATGAAGTCTTATAAAGAAATTCAGTGAGATTCCAAGCAAGTTCTCAGAGAATTTTTGTAAGGGAATTTTGCACATTCTTTTCAATTTTATCTGAATGAGTAATTTAATGATATAAAGAGTGGTGTGGGCTTTTCCTGTAGGAGCCGCGGGATGGGAGCGTGGCGTTCTCCTCTCCCCACCATGTCTAGTGCTGGCCCCCTGATACCGGTGAGTCGTCCGGCAAAAATGTCATCTTGCCTGCTGTGTTCAAGGCTCCCATTTGACCAGATATTGTGAAGTTTGTTCACACCAACTTGCATAAAATCACCAGGCAGCCTATTCTGTCAATGAATCAGCAGGCCATCAGACCGGTGCCCAGTCTTGGGGGACTGGCAGAGCTGCGGCTCGAATTCCCAGAGTTTGTGTTGGCAGGACGCACCTTTCCGGTTAGGGTGCCTTTGGAAACATGGGTCGAGGAGGCCGCATGTTTGCACTAACCAAACCCTGGTGCGGTGGGCACCGCAGAGCAAACACAACTGAGAAGAGATAGGCCAACTGGTCGGCCTTGGCTGCCTCGGCCTTGCCAGCACTGGTCATGTCAAAAGGTCATGGAATTGACGAAATTCCTAAACTTCCTTTGGTGGTGGAAGATAAAGTTGAAGGCTACAAGAAAACTAAGGAGGTTGTTTTGCTTCTGAATAAACGTAAGGCCTGGAATGATATCAAAAGGGTCTATGCCTCTCAGCGAATGAGGGCTGTCAAGAGCAAGATGAGAAACTGCCTTCGGATCCAGCGCAAAGGACCTTGTATCATCTATAATGAAGACAACGGCATCATCAAGGCCCTCAGAAATATGCCGGGCACTACTCTGCTTAATGTAAGCAAACTGAATATTTTGGAACTTGCTCCTGGTGGGCATGTGGGACGTTTCTGCATTTGGACTGAGAGTGCTTTCCGAAAGTTAGATGAGTTGTAGGGCACTTGGTAAAGCTGCTACCCTCAAGAGTCATTATAACCTGGCTATGCGCAAGATCAGCAATACAGACCTAAGCAAATCTTGGAGTCCAGAGAGCTAAAGAGACCTGCAAGCACCATGCAAGAAGATTCACCATAGAGTCCTGAAGAAGAACCCTCCGAAGAACCTGAGGATCAGGCTGAATCTGAACCTGTATGCAAGGGCCATGCGCCGGAATACCATTCTTCACCAGCCCAGGAATCACAAAATCCGTGCGACTAAAGCAGCTGCACAGGCAGCCAAATTAGGAGAGAAAGGGGTTGCCAGCAAGAAGCCTGTGGAAAAGAAGAAAGGAAAAAGGGCTGCTAGTACCAAGAAACCCTTGAAGAAGCCTTTAGGAAAAAAGTCTACAGCTACCAAGAAACCTGCACAAAAGAAACATGCTGCAAAAATTCTCAAAAATCTCTGTCCTGTACAGGTGACGTACATTTGGGCAACTCATTTTGAATAAAGACTTGGTCAAAGAGGCAGGGAGGAAAAAAAAAAAAGAGCGGTATGGAAAAGTAAAAGAAGAGAGGAGAAGGAACATTTCCTACCAGATATAAAATACATTGTTATTTTCCCCTTATTAATATAATGTACACTGAGCAGACATAAAAAATTGATAAATCTATTACAATGCTGATACGTATCATACACTATATGGAAATTTATTAAAGGATTAAAATGGCATCGCAAATAAGTGTATTGCTTAAAATATATATGTATATTTATGTACACACATAATCATAAGCAAGAATTTACTTCAAATGTACTAACAATATAATTTACTTCGTTTATTTCTTGTGAGCAAATGTAGATGGTGCATGTTTTATAGAAAATAGTATGGGGCATTCTAAAGTTAAAAATAGAACTACTATAATGACCCAGAGGTCTCTTTCTGGGTGTATACTCCAAAGAGATCAAATACCCTCATAAAGCCATCTGCATTCCCATGTTCATTGCAGCATTATTCACAATAGTCAAGACAAACAAACTAAATCTCTGCCAACGGGTGAATGGATAAAGAAACTGTGATGTGTTTATGTGTATATGTGTGTGTGTGTGTGTGTGTGTGTGATATTAGCTCTAAAAAAGAATAACATCTTGCTACTTGTCACAGTTGGATGAGCTTAAGAAGTATGATTCTAAGATAGTTAGACTGCCAAAAAAAAAAAAACTGACATACTCTCGCTTATATGTGGAATACAAAAAGAAACATTCAAACCATGGCTAATAAAGTTATAATGTAGTTTATGCATGAAAAGTAGAATTTAGCTGCTCTTGCCCTAAAAAGAAAAAAAAGTAACTATATTAGATGATGCATATGTTAATTTACTTCACTATAGTTATCGTTTTGCTATCCATGTGTATCTAAGAATATGATGTTGTAGGCCTTATGAATGCAAAACAAAATTTATTTTAAAAAATTTTGTATTTTATGATTTAGAATAGATTATTAATACATTAGTTTCCCCCTTTGTTTCCACCCAACCCTTGAGTAGTAAAAGCTCTCTCAAACATACACCAAAAAAAAAAAGTTAACAAACATGAGAACTCAAAATATCAGATATTTATGAAGTCCAAACTACTGTAAGTACAATGGAAATGTAAATAAAACAAATATGGGAAGATATTGGCAAAAAACTAACAAATTTTAAATTTTCCTAATATATAATAAAGAACTCTTTAAATCAGTTATAAAATATAATCCACTAGAAATTATGCAAAATTTTAAATCTCTACTCACAAAAAGAGTTAAAGCTCAAAATAAACACGAAAAAAGCATGTTTATTAAAATAACAATTAGGTAAATTTCAATATGAAATAACTTCAAAATTTGATGATATAACAAGATTATGGTTATTAATTGAAAAAATGGCATTACAAATAAGTACATTGCTTAAAATTTATATGCAATTCAAACCAAGTTAAAATTAGGTCCCTCTTTTCATCACATTGATGTGATGTTTTAAAGTTTATTATATGGTAATGAAGTTTTTGTGTTACCAGAGATACAAATTATTAAATTCTGCATGAGAGGTATGTTGCCAAAATATATAAAATGCATTGAAATGCAGAATATACTTTTCAATCATAATATTTTATAATAAAAGTTATTTTCATGAAAAACAATACAGCATGGACAAAAATTCTGCAAGAATTTTTAGTACTATATTAGTTGTAATCATGAAGATTTGATGAGAGATAAATCTTAAATACAGAACATCCAAATGACACAATAATAGGTTGTCACTAAAAATGTTAAATATATGCAACCCAGGAATGTTTGCAAAATATCTAAGACACAGAAGTGGGTTATAAAATGTTTTACACTGTAATTTAATATTTGTATTTTCAAGTTTTATATGTGCATTTTTCTGAATGATGGAATTACAAGTGATTTTCTCTTCTCACCTTTGTATGACTCTACAGTTTCCAAATTTTGTTAGGAGAGTCACATGGTTTGTAACCAGACAATACACAATTTTTCAACAGATCCTGTATAATCTGGACTCCGTTTGATTCTTTACTGTTGTCTATCCCTCTTTTTAACCCCTGCATTTCTATTCTGGAACATTATAAACATCCTTTCCTAAAGCTGATATACACTGAAGGCCTTGTATTAAGCTGTTTGTTGGCATTATGTTGTCTAATTTTCAGAAGATGTTATTCATTGTCCATCCTATAAAGATTAAGAAACCAAACCTTAAGGTGACTTAGTAAATTTTCCAGGGTTCACTAGGTAGGGTTGGAACTCCAGTTCCCAGATCCAAGCTCCATGCTTTTAAACTCTACACATATAGCATTTTTGAAAACCTGATGATATTGAAATAAGATTTAATGATAGAACAGAGCAAAAGTAAATCCAAGTAGACTTGTTCTACTGTACACTAACCCCAGAGACTTGATACCTTTCTTGAAGATTTTATTTTGCTTGGTTTTTTTTTTGACTCTGCTTTATTTAATTCCATTATCAAACTTTCTAAATATTTCTTACTTTAAAGAGAAGCAAAACAAAACATGCAACAATAAAAACAGCACAGGTCACAATAGTCAAGAGGTGGATGCAGCACTAATGAATGTGAACTGATGGCTGAATGGATAAACCAAAATTCAATATGCGTACATTAGAATATTATTCAGCCTTTAAAAAGCAAGAAATTCAGTTATAAATTTCATAGTGTATGAATCTAGAGTATATTGCACAAAATGAAATAAATTCATGAACCAAAAGAAAAATACATATGATTTTTATTATATGGGGTAGCTAAAATAGTCAAGCTCATAAAACAGAAAGTAAAGTGGTGTTATAGAGAAGGAGGTGGGTGGAATTTGTTAAATGGGTACAGAGTTTTAGTGTTTGAAGATGAAAAGTTTCTAGAGATCTGTCACACAATGGAAATATTGCTAAAATACTCCTAAAATGTACACTTAAAAATGGTAAACATGGTAAATATTACTTTACTGCAATTTAAGAAATTCTTTTTCTACCAAAATGAATAGTAAATGTGTACAATTTCCCTTAATTTTTATCATGTCTTTTATCTAATTTTGTTTATGATTTTACTATTGAATTTATCCAGCATACATTCAGCACTTACTTTTTTTTGCTTTGTATCATATCATTGGCTCCTTAAATCTTTTCAATCTCATTTCCGCTTCCTTGAGTGCATTGTAACCATGATTTTATCAAAGTGAGGATCTTTTCTTGTTCCATATCATCTTCAGCCACTATGGCATTTGGTATAACCATTATTATTTCTTAAAATATTACCTTTCAATGATTATAAAGCACTTACCTGACAAATTTTTCTTGTGTTCTGTATTTTAGTCATGTATTCTAAACCATAGTTGGTAGTTCTATTTCTTCTTGTACTTCTCTATATTTCATGTAAAAAAACAAATCACAAAAAATGATACTACTAGAAAACTGTGAATCTTTATCTCAGCTTCTTCTTATTTTAAATAACTTAAGGTATAATTGACATATAGACATTTCGCATGTTTAAGGTATACAGCTTGATAATTTGATATACATACACTGGAAAATGAGCATCATAAGCAAGCTAATTAATACATCCATCACCTTTACACAGTAACTATTCTCTTTTTCTCCTGCAGTGAGAGAATTTAAGATCTATTTTCTACAGCTTTAAAGAATACAATATATTATTATCAATTACAGTCAACATAATGTACATCAGATATTAAAATGTATTTTGCATAATAGAAAATTTATACTATTTGATTAACATTATTCTGTTTTCCTCCCCTCACCTTTGTACTATTTTAAAAATTATTTTCCCATTCTTTGAGTGGTGCATTTTCTGCCAATATACAGAAAGTACAAATGTTTGCCAATTCTCTCACCTTTTATCCTAGCCTCAGCTAGTTCTCAGCTCCACAGCCCTTCATAGAAAACTTCTGATCCCCTTAGTTTTTACAATCTATTAGCCACCTACTGTCAGCATTGATGTGATCACTTTCTGAAGTTTTTACACAATCTACAAGCCAGAGTTGACCTTTACTTTCACAATGTCCAGAAAAAGATTTGCACATACGTCTTTTCATGCAGTGATTATACCAGATTCTCATTTTTTGTTTACATGTTCCTGGACTGGATTATTGCTTTAACCTAAGACACTGTGTGACATATATCATTTATTTTTACTATCAGTAATTCAATGTCACCTGACAGTTATCACTCACAGAACCGATCCCTAGGTGAAAAGAACTTATGAAACTCACCGGTGAACCAGCCCTCAGGGTGAGTTCAGTTGTCCAATGGATAAGAATGAGAGTGCGCACCTGCACAAAACCATCAACAGCCTCACCCGTCTTATAGCCACCCAGGGAAGTCTGACCTAAGAATACTCCTGCCTGTGTCTCTACTACTGTGACTCTGACTTTATGCTGGTTCTTCCTCCTCCCAACGCTCAAGCCTCAGTGGATAAAGGGAATGTGGAAGGAAGCCATGAAGTAGGTGGCACTGAGACTGAAGGAGGCAAAAGAAAGCCAGAGATTAGTTTTAAGTGATGCAAGTGGGGCAGTGGGAATCCACAGCCTTCACATTCACTCTGGTAGTCATGGTCAAGGACTTAACCATTCCCCCAGGAGTTGCAGAACAAGATCCATGAAGAGTACATTTTGTCTCTAAAAGTCAGATCAAAAACAGAGAGGGACAATCCTTAATTCCTTTAAGAATCTTCTTTCATGAAAGAAGAATTAATACCTCTAGTCTCAGCGTCTTATCCAGTCTCACCTGGAGGACTGGCAGCTGTAAACACAAGGCAATAAGCGCAGTGATGGAGAGATAAGTTACAAATTAAGAAAAATGTGGTTTCTGAAGCCCTCTAAATCTTACCCTAAAAGGCAACTTCCATTGCAATTTCCCAATATGCCAAGATTGCAACATCATCTAGGCTATGAGTCTTATTCTATCCCAGCCCTAGGAGAAATGTTTTATTAAACGACATAAGCTCAAATCCACTAAGGAACAAGCCTGGAGTATTTTCCAAAAGAAAATCATCAAACTTGAGGTCCTAAGAGCTGCTATAATCAGGACATCCCCTGGGGCAATCAGTGTTATTACCCTTTTAAACCTTCTTACAATAAGCAATCCTGAGGGTATTTTAAAGATGATAATCTGAAACTAAAATATATGAATCATATGTGATGTCAAATACTACACTGATGGAGCCAGGCGTGGTGGCACACACCTTTAATCCCAGCACTTAGGAGGCTGAGGTAAGAGGATCGTTGTGAGTTCGAGGCCAGCTTGGGCTACAACGTGAGTGCAAGGCCGGCCTGAGCTACATACTGCAACCCTGCCTCAAAAAATCAGGGCTGGGAGTTTGGCTGAGTGGCTTAAGTGTCTGCCCTGGTGGGTGTGGGGTTGTGAGTTCGATCCCCGGTGCCACAAAAAAAAAAAAATACTACACAGATGGTTCTCAATTACTCTGAACCTCTGTGGTCTCCATGTCACTGAATCTTCAAAGCTAAGGTATCAAAAATGAAGAAAGAGTAAAATATAATGAATATAAACACAATCCTCTCTCAGTTTCTGCAGGTGATTCATTCCAGAACCCCTACAGATAACAAAACCTTTGGTTGCTCAAATTTCCTATATAAAATGTAGCAGTATTTTCATATAATCTATGCACATCCTCCTGAATATTTTAAATCATCTCTTGATTACTTATAATACCTAAAAACCTCTTCATATATTTCATATAGACACATTTATCGATTTTATTTGCATTGGGTTGAAGCCATAGACACAGAACTTGTTGATACAAATGGTTGACTGTATGCTCATCATCTGGATGATATCCTCTAAATAAAAAACAACCTGAGAATTCAAAGCACTTGTGTGCATTTTAACTCAAATACTCTAATTGCTTTCTACTAATATGAGGAAAATACACTAGAGGTATGCAGTAAAGTTCAAGGTGTCCCATCTGTTTAAATGAAGGCTTTCCTGTAGCTACTAAAACACAGAAGGGAGTATGAGAACTTATCACATAACACAGGTGCATTTAGAAACAGTTCAGAAGGAGAATTCTTGATTTCCTCACTCAGTTCTCCCCTTGTGAGTCTTTCCTATAACCCACAGATTGCCCACACCAGAGATTTGATAAGAATATATCCTTTCTTTTTTCTTTCTTCTCCTTTCACTCCGTGTATACCCACCTATCTTACCATCTTCTCTTTCTTCAACAGCCAAAGCCAGGCTTCTCTCATTTTCTTTACCGGATCTTTACCCCTAATCACTTTGTTTGAACACAAAGTAAGAGAATGTCACCAAATGATAACTACTTCCAAGATAGAATAAAGTATTTGTATAATCTTGCCATTTTGTAAAAGGAGAATTTTGCTAAGAAGAGCATGGCAGAACTATTCTTTACATGAAAAGATTCCCTACAAAGGGCTCCATGGCAGAAGAGTGGGGAAAACTGGGGGAATGGGAGTACATATAAGTTTGACAAAGGAAGTACAAGTACTTGAATATGCTTGTGCCACAATATTTATGCTAGGAGGAATGGAGAGTCATGGGGGGAAATAGGCAGTACTGGGATGGTTCATAGGTAACTTTTCGTGACTCACAGGTTCTCAAACTAGGGATGGAAATTCATAGTGATCCTGCACAGCGATGAAGCATTGGGTTCATCCTCTCTCATGTCTAGAGCTAGACATTTATTTGAGTGTGGTAAATGGGATGACAGTGGATCTTCTTCTAAGGAAGGGCAAGCATACATCCTAAATTCTGGCGGAGCTGCAGGTATGTCACCAGTGTTATTTCTGCCTGACAGTTTATTTAGAAAAGACAAAAGGGTCAAATCATCGACAAAGCAAACTGCAAGACTTTCTCTCATATGTCAGTCATTCATTCTACTCTATTCCCACGGAGGAGAAATTAATGGGCAACTGTAGCACTGAGGAAAGCATGTCTTGGGGAGAGGATGCTGAAGACTATTGGAGTCACAGGGGTCTCTCACATGACTGTTCTATTGTAGGGAGGTTGCTTCTCAATTCTAGGTCCTCGAAGTCAGTGATTGCTTTCAGAGGAAGCCACTGTGCAATAAATGTATTTGGTGAAAAGTGAAATCCTGAATCCTGTTGATTCTGCCAACTTCCCCTATTTGTGGTTGAATTGGCTAAAGTAGTAGTTTGTATTTCCAGCGATTAAAAATGTGTTCTCAGTATCAGAATTTCATGGAAAAATATTGACATTTTCTGACAGGAAACTACCTTATTGACATCTGCTAGGATTGCAAGATCTTTGGATTGCTACAGATGATGCTTGCATGAGACAAGTTTGGCAAGTAGCTGTGGGGTTTGAAGGCAAAAGAAAATATCCCTGGGTGAAAACAATTACAGCAGTCAAACAGTACCAGTGAAGACCTCATTCACTATTTTAAAATATTTTTTGGTGTAATAGCTAATAAGTTGTCACAAGGCAAGTTGCTGCCACAGAAAATAAGCTTGTGCAAGACTGCAGTCAGCAATCCTGAAAGCATTGCCACAGGCACAAGCATACGTATATCACCTTTGCTGATGTCTCAGATTAGAGATGGTTCACAATAAAACCTATAAAAGAATATATACTTTGGAATGCCTACAAACCCCTGATAAATACTAGTATGATGGTCCCTATCTCTACCTTTATCTTTTAAACACTTTCCTAAAAGCCTCCTTCACATCCTTGTTTCTCAGGCTATAAATGAATGGGTTCATCATGGATGTTATGACTGAGTAGAACACTGAGATCACCTTATTCCCGTTGGCTATTTTCTTTGTATTTGGCTGCATGTAGGTAAAGACTGTTGATCCATAGAAAAAGATAACAACAATGAAGTGAGAGCCACAGGTAGAGAAGACCTTGAGTCTCCCATCCCCTGACCGTATCTGAATCACAACGGAGATGATGTTCCAGTAGGAGAAAAGGATCAGAGAGATAGGACCTAAGAGGATGACTATACCCATTGCAAAAATGGCTATCTCAGCTTTGTAGGTTTCTTCTGAAGCCAGTTTCAAGAGTGCAGGAGGTTCACAAAAATAATGATTAATTACATTCGATCTCTGATATGGGAGACATAAGGTGAAGGTGGTATCTACTAAAGACACTAATACACCACTAGCCCAGGATCCTGTGGCTAGCAAAATACAAACTCTCTGGGTCATGATGGTGGAGTAGTGCAGGGGCTTGCAGACAGCTACATATCGGTCGTAGGCCATCACCGCTAGAAGCGAACTCTCTGTACATCCCATTATAAGGAAGAAAAACATCTGAATTGAACACTCAGCAAATGAAATGGTCTTTTTCATGACCAGGAAATGTAACAGCATCTTAGGAACAATAGTTGTAGAGAAACAGAGATCTGTAAATGACAAGTTTTTAAGAAAGAAGTACATTGGTGTATGAAGTCGAGAGTCAGTGTGAATTAGGAGCATGATGAGCAGATTTCCAAACACAGTCAGCAGATAGATGATGAGAAATATCACAAAGAGCAGAATCTGGATTTGAGGATTTGAAGAAAGGCCCAGCAAGATGAATTCAGTCAGATTAGTTTGGTTTTCTTTGCCCATAGATGTTTATCGCTGTCTATAGATTAGCATACCTTGAGAAATCAAAGGTTGATTATGAGGGGGCAATGAATACAGAAAGTGAAGCGCTTACTGGAAGAGCAAATATATTTGACTTTTAAAATTCTTGTAAACTTTTAAAACACTGACTTTTCTAATTCTTTCATTCATATATGAAGACCAGGATTATATATTTTTGGTGATGCTGTTGCAATGTGCTCTCATTTTGGCTTGATTTTAAGGATACTAGAAGAATGTTTTCTATTTAAAATTTTTAAATTTATACTGGATCTGAATTCAGCCTAGCCTAACTTATAAAAATTTTTATTTGCTTTAAGAGACCAGGAAGGCAGAGTCAGGGGCCACTTTGAGAGACTGAAAAAATCAAACAGAAATCTCCCCTGTCACTTCAGTTTGATATTGCATATTACACCGAGGAACACTGAAAAAGTCAATGGCATCAATAAGCAAAATAAACTCTTGTTTAACTCAGTGCTTTGAAACTAAGATTTATAACATATTAATGGGAAATGAAATAAAATTAGTTACTACTAGCATTTATTAAAACTGAAGAAGAAAAAAAATCTCTTGCAATAATTTAAGCATAGATTTGAAAAAGTATTTGTCTCTTTTTGTATACATCTATGTGTGTTTGTGCATTTAGTTATAGAGTGAATTATGCTCCTTATTAAGGTCATTATAAAAAGTTTTAAAAATAATATGGCTATAAATCAAAAGTTCTTAAGACTATCAATAAAATCTCATTGTTGACTTAAATTTCTAATAAATTTTTAGGAGTCCATTTTTAGTACTTAATTGATGCAAATTTTTATGCAATAAGTTAAATGTACATATTTCTATTGAAGTGTTGCATATCTATGTAATAATATGATATTTAAGTATACACGATTATATGTTTACAAGTCTCTCTCTACGACATGACTGCAAGTTTCTATTTCACTCCATATACCTGCATCTCTTGGCATGTAACAAATTTTCAAGAAATGTTCCCTAACTGCCTGAAAAAATAATGGAACATGTCCAAGAATGAGTGCATTCCTTTTCACTCACAGGTTCTTCTATCTCTTTTACTTGTCTCTCTCTCTGTATCATGCACACAGACACACAGACACATACACACACATGTACATTCAAATATTCCCAAGCATAACTCATTCTATTAAAAATATACCATTAAATGTGGAAGGCACAGCTGTTACTGTTTTACCTACATGATTTTCTTGGGAAGTGGAGATACTGTGATAAGTAGAAACCAAGGTACTATCATTTGGGATACCCATGCAGGTCAGAGGGCATCATCAGCAATTCTTCATGTGAGAATAGAAATACACGCTCAAATTGGAATTGTTTCTCTCAAGTGTATCAGTGCCTCTGAGAACCATGGGAGTAGTGTGTACAGAACTGCAACATTAATACTCACCAAACTCTGACTCCCCCCTACTCTCCTTTCAATTAGCTGTCAATTGCAGGAAATTAAAATCTTTCTTCTTAGGCAGTGCCTTGTGAGTCTGGTGGCAGTGGGGACGGGGGTGAATCTCACCAAGAACAGATTGCAAGAAAGTAAAAGACAAAAAGAATACCAATGTTGAATTGACTGAATGATCTGAGGACAGAAAGATTCTGGTGGTTGAAAAGCATTACTAGTTTCAGTTAAATGACCCTTTTTGATTCCTGGGGATCTGGGTACCTAAACTGACACCCTCACAAAAAGTCTAAAGCAAGATTTCTATAACTAAAGATTCAAAAGATAGGAAAAGAAAATATCCTCCTCCAAAATAGACTGTGTGGGTTCAGGATTTGGCCTTCTATCAAACTGATTCAGGATTTCTGGTTTTAGAGGTCTTGTTTCCTTTAGCCTCTTCCTCCTTGGTCACTTAGGCATCTTTCTGCTTATGTGAAGGCCTGGAATGAGTTTCCCTTAAAGATAAGAACTACAGATGAAAATATATTGCACTAAGTATGGTAGAGAACCAGAAATCTAAGCTGCACATCTAGAGTTAGGGTCCCAATGATTCTCAGCCTTCTCGTCTGACAGCGGGGCCCAAATTGGACTTTACAGTAGCTTGCACTCCAGGTGTTTGCTGTACTCTTGGCTGGAATAAATATTTATTTTTTAAACACTAACACTGAACTGAATATTTTTCCATGAGGAATTATTAAAAGATTGAGGTCCTGAGAGAAGACGCAAACAAGATACTCCCTGAGGCTTCCCTTAGGAATAGCCCACTTTGCTATTTCTTCACACAATGAAATACCTTGGGACATTTTGTTTTGTTTATTTGTAAGCATAGATTGAATTCTGAAACTCTCCCCTAATTTATTTGTTAATTTTAAATTTTTATTAGGACATGTTCTCTGTACATAATGATTACATTTATCACAGGGAGCTGGCACATGTACAAAACACATCTTAGTGCTCTTTTCATCCCTTAACCCTCCTTTATCTCACTGCTCCATCATCTCTTGGTCCTCTTCCCATATGCAAAAGATCTATTTCCATTTTTTGCTTTTAATTCTTTTTCATCCCCTATCCTTTCCTGACCTCCCTGCTCCCTCCACTTCTTGTTCACCTTCTTGTTTGAAAAATATCTGCCTACTTCATGTTATCTACATTTTATTTTGCTCTTTACTTATATTTTGGGTTTCTCATATAAGAAAAACCACTCAATATTTAAGCTTGTGTATCTGATTTATTTTACCTAATATTATGGTCTCAAGATGCATCCATTTACCTTCAGATTCCTCAAGTTTATCCTTCTTTGTGGTAGAGTAGTACTCCATCATGTATAAATATCATACTTTTTATCCATTCACCTATTGAAAGTCATCCTTCCCTGAACAATAAAGATGTTTTGTATGTTTAAGCCTCAAAGGACCAAGGAACCACCCATTCATGTCCTTTCTCAAATTCAAAGTACATTTAGACAGGCATCTTGGCATTCTCAACATCAAATTGGAAGAAAAATGTGAATTTTCACCCTTTTAAAATATTCTCTAGTAAAGTGAGTTTAAAATTATTGCTCATTTTAGATGCTATAGCAATTTTAGCAGGTATCACAAAACAGGTCTGAGCAAATTTCTGTAAAAAAATGAGTACTTGAATCTTGTAGATGAACAGATCCATATTTTTTTCAGAGTATGATATATGAAATCAGTCAATGTTGTATTTTTGTGTCAAAATTTATCTCTTTTATATGAATAGCTTTATAATCCTTTACCATATTTCTCAGTAAATTTAGACCATCTACCTTCTTAGTGCTTCAAATGAAATAATTATTTATAACTTCATAATAATTTATGCATTTTATCAAAAATATTTTGTCTTGTTATTTAACTCTTTAGTCATTAGACATTTATGTAGAGTTTGCAGGTTCTGATAACCTATCAATTAAATGATATGGATAAAAAAGAAAAATTGAATATGGGAATTGAAATTTTCAATTTGGAAGTCAACACAAATGTTTGTGAAATCTGTTGTGATCAAAGATATGGGATAGAGGGCTGGGCATGGTGGCACATACCTTTAATCCCAGCACTCAGGAGGCTGAGGCAGAAGGATCATTGTGAGTTCAAGACCAGCTTGGGCTACAAAGTGAGTTCAAAGCCAGCCTGAACCGCATAGTGAGACCCTGTCTCAAAAAATAGGGCTGGGGATTTAGCTCAGTGGCCTAAGCCCCTGCCTGGCAGGCACGAAGTAAAGACATGGGATAGACTTAGAGTGACTTCCTATTAGTACTGATATTTTAGAATAGAACAGGATGAAGGTCATAGGGATTAAAGACTGGTTTAAAGCCAAATAGAACTGAAACAATCTGGGATTCTAACTTTTTTTAAAATTTTATTTTAAAGATAGTAAAATCCAACAAAACAAAACAGAGCAAAACCAATCAAAGGAAAGCAGTAAAATTAGTACAGAACTTCAAAGCAGGATACTAGGAAAATAAAAGCTACCATAGTCAATCTTGCTATCTTCACAATAGTTGTTCATTCCATCAGGTGTAGCAAAATCAAACCAAAAACAAAATAGAATAAAACCAATCAAAATCAAGTATGAAATAAAGCAAAAAAAATTAATCAGAATAAAGCAAAACAGTGAGAACAATATTGAACTTCAAAGACAAGATAGAAGGAAATCCCCCATATTTGCTAGATTCCATACTATTATCTTCCCAAGAGATACTCAGACTGCTGGCCCTAGGCCTGCAAAATCAACCAAATAATTCAAGCATTTAGTTACTTTTTGAACCTTAGTTGCTATCAACTCAGCCGATCCTCCAAACCAGTGAGTTGCTTACAGGGTCGGGGGTGTTGATTCTCAGCCCACACACTGGTAGGCTCACGGAAGGCACTGATTTTTCTCTTCCTGGAATCGGCGCCTCTTGAATCGTTTACCAAGAAGGTTGCCTAGTTCTCTTCTTGTTGGATACACCCAGAACCAGCATGGCAGGGTCTCGGGAGGCACTGACTTTTCTCTTCCTGGAACCTGTTGTGCCACTTACCAGAAAGGCTGGCTAGTTGTCTTCTTGTTGGATCTTCCCAGACCCAGCATGGCAGGTCCCAAGGAGGTGCTGATTTTTCTCTTCCTGGAATCCACACCTCTTATGCTGCTTACAAGGAAGACTGGCTAGTTGTCTTCTTGTTGGATCCTCCCAGACCCACCAGGGTGGGTTTTTGGAAGGCACTGATTTTTCTCTTCCTGGAATCTGCGCCACTTGCGTCACTTGCGCCACTTACCAGGAAGACTGGCTAGTTGTGTTATTGTTTCTTGGTATTATTTTTTAAATTTAGGGACTCTGGGATTCTAACTTTAGTCTTTTCTTCAGGCAATCACTCTTACCTCTTTGCATATCACTTCCCAACCCATTTCACTGGCTCTGTGTAAATTTCTAGAGGAAAAACGAGTGTTGCAAAACTGTGAGAAAATACGTAATGATTGCTTTTTTTAATCCTGGCTGTAGAATAGTCAGAACAGATTAGATTGACTATATCCAGAAAATTAAAAGAATGAGAAAAAATAGATGGAAGAGTCATTTGTTTCTTTAATTTGTTATTAAAAGAAGAAAAAAAACCTGACTTGTTCCAAGGATAATCAACAGTACATGTCTATATCTATAAACAAATTCCCTTTTTTTGTAAGGAGATCAGCCATAATGGATTAGGATCTACCCAAGTGGCCTCATTCTAACCACTTTTCTCTGTTAAAGAATCTAGTTCCAAATGCAATCAGAAGTGAAAAAATTACAGAATAAAATATATTGTAAAACCATTTATATACAGGTTAAAAATGCACCAAACAAAAAAATTCATGTGTCTTATATGCATATAAGAGTAAAAGTAGGCAAAATGGTTTGGAAAGTTACTACTAAGGGACTTCAGCATTGCTTTGAGGGGCAGGATACAGCTCTCTGTGGATATATTTATCCAAAGTTGGCATTGTAGTACTTATAAAAGTTTTAGTTGAAAATTATCTGTTCAAAGGCTATCCTTATAAATCTGATTAAAATTTTCTGTGATGAAAAGGAGAATTTACCTACCCTCAATTTTGCTGCCCTCAATTGTGGCAATTTATCTTTTTGTTTCTTTGCCAGTTCACTACCTGATGGATGTCTAGGATAGCCATAGCTTTTACCTACCATGTTTGCTCTGAAGATTAATTAATTGTAAGTCATTCTATCTTTCCTTCTTGAATGCTATTTTGGATAAAGTAGCATAGCTCCAACTGAAATATAAGTGTAAATATGTAAAGATTATAAATTATTATTATGTATAGCTTTCAATCTTCAATCTTTAAAACTGGGGCCACCAACAAAATAGTTATATGTTCTCCACTTCTCTGTATATTTAGATATGTAAAAATACAGTATTTAAAATGTTAAAATTGAGGAAATATGAAAAACCTGTAAAAGGAAAAGGTGAACAAGAAATGCACTGCTACACGGGTAAATAAGATAATTGCCTTGGAATTAAATAACAGAGACATAATTTATGAAATATAATGTGATTCTTACTGTACGTGTAACATAAATTATGATTAAATGAATTTAATTAGCATATTTATCTCCTCATTTTTTGTGGTGGCAACATGATAAAAATAACTTTGTGAATTGCAAAATTAACAATAGTTGTCTACTAGTAAATAATAAAGGTTTCCAAGCAGAAATATATGTACCAGTAATTGCTCTTTTGATGATAATATTCTAGAATTGGGATTTTAAAAGAAGATACACCTCTCAAGACAATGGATATTATATTATTTAAAGTTATCCCTGTAAGGGCCATGGACCTTAACACTATTTATTGACTAAAGGAAAATGAAACTCATCATTATGTATACATAGTGTATGGGCTAACACTAATGAAAGCCAGGAGAATACAACAGGTTTATATAAATTGGAAATTAACATAGTTGGTAAGGCATCTTTATATAACAGTGAAACAAAGCAATCTCATTGACACTATATAATAAATGAAACACAAAAAGGGAAAATATGTAACAACAGGTAAATAAAGTAAAAATAAAGCATATATGTAATGCATATATACCAAAATTAAAATGCATGAAACGTATTTTCCAAAGCATTGTAGTAAAATAGTACATTTGTCATTAAGTTATTAGAGGATCTTAGCTCTTTAATTCACTCATCCAAATTTCCTTTGAATCAGGTAGAACCTATCTTTCTTCTACTGCTTTACAGTGTCTAAGTGAAACCATATACTACTTGCACCTACCTTTTCAAAGTCAAAAGAAACACCAACAAGAAAATATGTGCTCTGGGGAACGTGGGAAAATTCACATCCAGACCAAGCACCATCTGTACAAAAGTACTAGGTCTCTTGCCAATGGCGACACTTCCTAGACTTGAAAACTAATGAGCTTGAATTAACAACCACTGGTTTCCCTACAGTCTGGCCTCTATTTCATCCACCAAATTATATGTAGAAGTTTCAACAAAGGAAAGGAGTTAAAGCACAAAACCGTATATACATATGTGTGTTTCTGAAATTTCATTTTCTCTGTATCATGAGTAGTACAATGTCTCTATGGTGCTTCTATCAGAGCCTGAATAAAGTTTATCTTTCATTTTCCTAAATTTTAAAAAGCATTAAAATGCAGTATATCATGATCAACTGATTATAATCAGAGTCAGTTCCAACTCCTTGGAAGCAATGCACAGGCCGCACCTATGACATTGCCCAGAGGTAAATCTCTCTTTATGCACCACTTTTAAGAGAGAGGACTTCTAAAACAAAGCATATCAAAAAGGGATAATCCTAGCAACAGAAATATAAAAATTAGGTAATCACTGATCTTTTTCTTAATGTTTTTCATAAAAAAATGATCTTATAAACTGATCACTGATTTTTCCTTAACATTTTTCATGAAAAACAATCATAACTATTTTATGGAGATACATATATATGTCTTATGTTATCTACAGCCTTATCTTTTTATTAGTGTAAGTTTGCAATACAAAATAGTTATGCTTGTTTGAGGAACTGGTGTCTGTATAAAACTTACCTTGATCATTTTTTATTACATTATCCCCTGTCTTTTACCCCCTCCCCATGATCACCATTTTCATCTCCAAAAAGTCTGCTTTCTTGATTTCTACAGTGACTCTTATTTTATTCATTTATGTATTTATATTTTAAGTATTTCATACAAAAGAAATCATGCAATATTCAACTTTCTGTGTCCAGCTTGTTTCATTTAACATTATGGTCTCAAGTTCCATTTATTTTGCTGCCAGTGACATGATTTTATTATTCTTTATGGTTGAATAATATTCCAGTGTGCAGATTGATCACATTTCCTGACCCAAACCAAAACAACTCTGAGATTCCATCTTACCCAGCTAGAATGGTTATCATCTACTGCTTTATAAAAGGAAATTTTTTAATTAAGGTATGACCAAAAAAAGCATTTTTTATCTAGTTTTATACTCCTAATTCATTGTACTAAGTCAGTATGTTTATAATTGCAGTTTTTCATCTAATTAAGTTTTTTTTGAGGTAAAGTCAAATTACAGCAGAAAGAATGTCTGTATCTCTTCAGCAAAGAGAATCTCTTAAAAAAAAAGTTGGGCCACTTGCTATAGTTTTCCTGATAGCATCCTTGACTTCCTTGTTTCTCAGGCAGTAAATGATAGGGTTGAGCATGGGAGTGAAGACTGCATATATAGCTGAAATCAACTTGTTAGAATTAAATGAAGCGATGGCACGAGGTCGGACATACATGAAGATCACCGCTGTGTAGAAGATGATAACAACCATCAGGTGAGACGCACAGGTGGAGAAGGCTTTCCGCTGCCCTGTGGCTGAGGGTATATGCAGGATGGTAGAGACAATGAAGGCATAGGAAAGGACAGTGGCTGAGAGAGGAAACACAAGGATAATGATGGCTAGCACAAAGTCTACTGTCTCCGCCATGGATAAATCCACGCAGGCCACTTTAAGGATAGGTGACACATCACAGAAAAAGTGGTTTAAGATGTTATTGCCACAGAAGCCAACTCTAGAGATACAATACACTTTTCCCATGGAGATGGAGAAGCCACTCACCCAGGAACTAATGGTCAGTTGAACACAAAACCCTGTGGTCATCATGACCGGATAGCGAAGGGGCCAACATATGGCTACGTAACGGTCATAGGCCATGGCAGCCAAAAGCACACATTCAGTACAAGCAAGAGAGATGAAGAAATACAGCTGGGTCATGCATCCCAGGAAGGAGATGGTATTGGGATGAAGTAGGAATCCAGCCAGCATCTTGGGGACTGTGGTAGATATATACCAGGCTTCCAGAAAGGACATGGTACTCAGAAAATAGTACATTGGCTTGTGCAGAGACCTTGTGAGCCATATAGTAAGAATGATGACCAGATTCTCCAACAGCACAAACAGGTAAGTGACGAGGAAAAGAAAGAAGAGAAGAATTTGTAGCCAAGGGGCAGTAGGGAAACCCACCAGGATAAACTCACTAACATTGGTGATGTTTTCCTTCCACATGATTAGACCACCAAAAGACAAAGGGTTTAATAATAGTAACACCAAATTTAAGAACGAGATCTACAAGAGAAGCAAAGGGCCCTCAAGCTACAAGGATTTTGTTATTGAACATTAGGTCCATCATCTAACTCTAGGGTATGATTTGGAAATTATGAGAAGCCAGAGATTCTCTCCAGAAAATCAGGGCTCAAACCAGAACCTGAAAACAATGACACGAAGCTAAGAATGTCAAAGCAGAATCATGATATCAAATTTAGGACTTAGGCCTTCCAGGTCTAGGAAAGAAAGAGGTCTTCAGGCAGTACCAGGAGAAAGAACTTTCTTTATGTACATACCCAGATTTCAGAGGCAGCTACAAGGCTGCCAAGGTGGTTGGAATAAGCTCCAAGGATGGTGTAGAAGGAAGGCAAAGAACCATGGAAATTCAAAACCTGGAGAAAAATAAAAGCAACACATCAAGTAGAAAAAACTCTCCTGGTCATGAGAATAGTTGACTCTGGCCCACTCTGGTTATGTTGGATAACTTTTGAAGACTGGCAATGATTGCCTATGTTTAGGGTCATGGTTTTGAAAAGGCACAATGAAGAAAGGTTTACTCTTTTAGAATGATTCATATATTTTGAATTTTTGGGTGACCCCTATTGACACAAATAATAAAAGCACATATAATTATATATATTAAATAATTATATATAATATAAATAATATATTATGCAACATTATATATAAAGTATATATTAATAGTAATAAAAGTATATATAAAAACAGGGTATATACATATATTTATATATAAAGGGTTACCATAATGTCCTTTTTAATCCATAGTGTATACATTCTAAGACCTCCCCTAGGTATTCAAAACTATGAGTAGTGCCAAACCCTATCTATATGATGTTTTATTCTGTATATATATATGTATGATTAAGTTTAATATATAAAGCATGGTAATCGATTAGGAACTATAGTTAATAATAAAAACAATTATATGCTGAAATAAAAGTTATGTGAATATGATCATTTTCTCTCTCAAAATTTCCTGCTGTACCATAAATCTTAGCAACTTTGGCATTTTTTCTTTCTTTGTTAATGAAGAACTTTCACATTTTCACTTAAAGAAAGCAATTCGTGGCTTTTCTGGCATGTCTTAATAGCCAGTATCACTAGCATTGCACTGTGTGGTCATTATTATATACTATAAGGGCTACTTGAATGTTAGCACTTTGACAGTCATCTGAATTGGCTATCAAGTGATTAAGGAGGGAGAAGCATATACAGAGAAACATATACAGAATCACTAGACAAAGGGATGATTCATGTCCCAAACAGTACAGAACAGGACAGCGTAGGATTTTGTAATGCTACTCAGACAGGCATACAATTTAAAACCAGAAACTGTTTATTTCTGGAATTTTTCATGTAATATTTTTGAGTTACAGTGAATTGTATTTTACCACAGATAACTGAAAATATAAAAAGCAAAATCATGGACAAGAAGGAACTATTTTGTGTGTGTGTGTCTGTGTGATTCATTCATGTCTTCAAAAACTAGCTCAAATTTTTATGCTGTGTCACTTAATTAAGTCTATCTACTCATTGACTCAAAGAGTTGCAGAAGACATTGCTTGAAGACAAATTACACTTATGGTGTTGTCTTCAAAGTGAGGGAACTCTGGTCTAACAATTTAGCAGGATCATAATGTGGAGGAAGATTTGAAACTTAAACACAGATGCAAGTTAGCTTGAGACTGTAAATAACACGAAACTAAGAAAGGGAAATGTTTTTCAAGGAAACCAGTAGAGATGCCCTGGGAAAGAAAAGGCAAAATGCAGAGAACTACAAAGAAGAATAAGATTTAGAATTTCTTAAATGTTCAGGAATCATTTTTGATTTATGTGTATTTTTTGTTCTAAACTTTTTATATCACTAATAAAATACTTGGGTATGTGAATTTAAAAAAAATGACCATTGTGAAGTAGAATTCAGCTTTGACTTGTTTTCCCACTAAGAATTATCCCTTAATTAATTTTAACAATTCCTTCAGAGAGAAATTTTTTGCCAGTGAGGAAACAACCTAAAACCAGTCAATTATAAAATCAGGTGATGGCCGGGCGTGGTGGCGCACGCCTTTAATCCCAGCACTCGGGAGGCTGAGGTAGGCGGAGCGTTGTGAGTTCGAGGCCGGCTTGGGCTACAACGTGATCGCAAGGCCGGCCTGAGCTACATAGTGCGACCCTGCCTCAAAAAACCAGGCCCGGGAGTTTGGCTCAGTGGCTTAAGCGCCTGCCCTGGCAGGCGCAAGGCTGTGAGTTCAATCCCCAGTGCTGCAAAAAAAAAAAAAAAAAATCAGGTGATGAAGGAATTTTATAAGTGAATTCACATTCAGTCATGTGTGATATTTTAAAAAATCACAGAAAGCATAAGTGACACAGGAAGCTCAACAAGAACAAAATAATCCCCAATTTTTAGAGTGTACTAAAGCATTAAGGAAAGTACATAATACTGGGACAAATAACTGGAATACCTGAATTCTAGTCCATGACTTGTCACTAACTTCTTAACTGAAGCAAATCTGAACTTGTTTCACTTATGAATGAAAAGGGGTTATATAATAACACTAAATACTTTTTTTTTTATTTGAGCGAAGAAACAACACTAAACACTTTAACAAATTTTGAATGCAGAATGTTTATAGCATTATCAGTGATTAGGATAAAAATCTATTGAATACTTATTTGAGGACTGGTTGCAGATGAATATTGAAAATATAAGGATGAAAAAATGAGACTTTCTTGTTCACTATTTTGAGAAAGATATAAACAAGTAAGCAAGCCATTACAGCCACAAGAATACATGCCTTGGTAGCTTATTGAAGGAAGAGCCTAATACTTCTTAAGCAGTGATCTTCAAGGAAAGCAATAGTGCTTTCTTCTTATCTATATCTGGATAGCTGGGCTCTGCTGGGGAAAAAACAGGAAATAGATTATAATACCAGATAGTGATATTGTGTGTGTGTTTAAAATGAAATAAACCTTATATAAAAGTCTCAACCAAGAAATCACATGAGGAAGGCTAACTGGCTCTTGGGTGCAGATAGAGTGTTTATGATTTTAGAGCTCAAGTAGGCCTCAGACAATTGCTGGCTATCCTACAATAGTTTTCAGTCAACTCTCTCTCTGCTCCCAAAGACCTTTGCCTTTCATCTCTGATCTGCCACCCCATTCCCTGCTCCAACTCTCAGCAGACGGTTTCACTTCTACTTAACAAAGACAAATGAAGCTTTCAGATGGTAATTCAGCTTCCCACTATCAAATCACTGATGTTCACCCTTGGCTAGTTCTGCTTATTCTGTCCTTACTTCTTATCTAAGACTAACACTCCCAACTGCTCTAGATGCCACTTTGTCAGGAAACCAGTTTATCAGACCCCATGTCGTCCTGTACAATAAATTCATTCTTTTCACAAATGTTCATTGAGCACCTATTATGTAACAAACTACTGTCTGGAACAGCTCAGTTAACAAAACAGACAAAAATAGACAAAGATCCCTGATCTTAAGTATTTACATCCTAGGGGAGAGAAACAGCCAGTAAACAATAAATAAGGTTATTAACATAGGGATGGATAAGGTAGATGGAGAAAATAAATCAAGGAAAGCAAAATCAGGAGAGCAGACAGTGATGATAGTTTTCTTTTTGTGGTATTGAGGATAAAATCCAGGACCTGGTAAATAATAGGAAAGTACTCTATCACTGAGCAACATCACAAACCCTCGGTTGATATTTTTAATAGAATGGTAGGGACAGAACTCATTGAGTAGTCATCAAGAAAGGGAAAATGTCAGCCATCTGACTGTCTGATGGCTAACACTTTCTGAAGAATTTTCCAGACACAGGGAATAAACAGTTTAAAGGTCTTGGCATAAGGCACAGCACACACATTCATTTTGCTTTCAAAACTGAGTTTCTTGAAGTTGGAAGACTTTGTACCTTGATCTAGAGTTTTTAAACTACCTATTAAATAGAGAAAACAGAAAATGCAAAGACACAAAGTAAAGAGATGACAAGTTAGTGATTGTATGATTTGGATTTTGGTTAAAAACAATTTGTGACAAGGAGAGAAACAGACAGAAACAAATTTAATGAATGATTATACATATTAGCCTTTTCACACTTTTCCACATAACTTTCTAATTCACCCATTTCCAACACACTGAGTCCTGCAATATCTGACAGAATATATCTTTGTCACACTGGCCAGATGAGGACAAGAGGAGTTTCAATTAAATATTCTCTAATAATAGCCTGAAAATCTTTTTGATTTATTATCTCATATTATCTGTGAGTGAGAATTCAGAGCAAAACTCATCGAGATTCATAAGAACGGTGTTGACAACCCCATATTCTCAAGTGGAGGCTCTGCGGAATAATAGTTTCCTAGCTCATACATGCTGTTTTTAAAATTCAGTTCCTTAAAGCTGCAAGACTGAGGCCCCTGCTTCTCCATTCATTGTGGTCAGGGCTCACTGTCTGCTTGATTTGTGAGATTCATACTTAGTCTCGAAACTTTGCGTCCATTGATAGGCGTGAACTGCTTCAGGTATTGCATGCACCTCTGCCTACACTCCATTGTTTTGGGTACAGGAATAAGAGTCATGGAGATCAATATTCTCTCTGTGCTAAACACTCACTCAGTTTTCCTAATTGACCTTCATCATTTCTATTCCCCTTTTTTTGTCTTTGCTATCTCCAGGCTGGTATAATCTCTAACCATCATCATCATTTACTGGGTATTTATTATATGACAAAATTTGTACTAGCGCCTTCCCACACATTATAAAACCTAACTCTCACAACATCTTAACAAGGTAGTATTACTTCTCCCACACTACAGATAACAGGGTACATCATTTGGCTAATTTCACACAAGCAAAAAGTAGAAGAGATGGAATTATAGCATAAGGTTGTTACTCAGAAATTATTTCTACCTACTATGAAACAGTCCTCCTTCTATCTATTATAAAACAATATTTTGGGTTTTTTTTAACAAAAAAGAACAAGAACAGTACAAAATTTCAAAACAAAATAATAGGAAATTAAAACTAGTTAATATGAAACAGTATTTTAAAAATCATTGCTTTTTACCACTCCCCTTACCACTAGCAAACTTCCAATTCATACCTCAGGCATTATATATATTTTCTGTTCTTTCCCATTTCACCACCTCTTGTTCCCTCAGGTAGACCCTTAAAATGAAAACAGTTTTATTCTGTTCAATTTTTTGGCCCAAACTCCTCACCTGTCAATTTAGTCTTCACACCCAATCTGAGTTTTTATCATCAATCTAAATTTCTTAAAATCTAATTGGCCTAGTGGCTTTTCATGCATAAGTTGCCCCCAAATCCTATATTATATTCCAGTCCTCCTAATATTTGTGACACTCTTGATTCACCTATAGTTGAAACTTTATATGTGTCTTGAAATACAGGTCATGAATCCACACAGCCCATTTTGTTTTGGATCACCTATTTCCTAATTCTGAAAGGTATTTGTTTTACTGTTTGCTTTTATTTTGCAGTATTGGGGTTTGAACCCAAGATCAGGCACGTGCTAGGCAGTCCTTCTATCATTATGCTACATCTGCAGTCCTTTTATTCTCTTATTTTGAGATGGGGTCTTGCCCACACATTCAGGCTGGACTCAAATTTACAATCTTCCTGTCTCAGCCTTCCAAGTAGCTGGGATTACAGGCATGCACCATCATGCCCAACTAGAAGGATTTTTATAGGAATAAAATATTAGCTCAGTCAGAGAAAAGGGCATCTGTTGGTTTGAAGAACTGATGTGCTTCACACAATATATGCTACTCAAAAGAAATAAGGTTTTTCAAGAAAAAAGAAGAGGCAAACTCTGAAAACTAGAACAGTCCAAATAAAGGAAGAAATTTAACTAGGATGGAAGGCAGAAGTGAAAAGAAAATCAAAAGCCCAAGTCTTAGCAGAGCAGTAATGGACATGCACTACAACAGACTGGGACCCGCACAGAGGCTAGCAAAAGTTCTGCACGTTTAAGATCACGGACATCTACAAAAACTAAATAGTATCATTATCTCCAGACTGCGTGAATTTGCTGAAACATAAATTTGAACACGTAGTTCTCCTGCTTAAATCTATCACTGACTATCTGCAAGTTAGAACTCTTTATATTGTAATGGTTCCCCAGTGAGCAGACCCCTATATTCCTCTATGTCATAAGCTTCTTGCTGTTTCAGATACTCAACCTAAGCTCTAGTTATACTAAAGAATCTGCTGTTCTTCAGTTTGACAGGCACCTTCAAGAATTTGTGTAGTTACAAATACTCTATTTTCTACCTTAAATTCTTTCTAACTCTTGCTATCTGGCAAGTGTCTGTTTAGATTTCATTATCTCCAACAAACTAGCCCTAACCATCCACTCTTAGTACCTACTTCATGTCTATTACCTTAAGCTATTTTTCAGTACCACCTCTAGTTGTACAACATCTTGGGTAATATAGCAGCGTATCATTATATGTATCATTTTTCTTGTTATTACTACTAAATTTGTGAACACCTGTGAATTCCAAATTTATCCTATTTTAACTTACTTTTTATCTCTGTTGTCTAGCACTGTTCCCAATACATTTTCAGTATTTGATATGTAAATGACCTGTATTTAATTAAGGTCAGATGTCTCATCACACTGAGTTTCTCTTTAGGAGCCTGGTATAGTGGGTCGTCTTGGTTGGATCTGGCTTGGAGATCTTGGTACAGTTGTCCAGTAGTCAGGTCTGTGGAAAGGTGTCCTGGGAAGCACACCCAGCATCACACCATGAGTCCTTGCCTCACCACCTAAAAAGCAATATAAAGGAAAAAGAGAAAAGAAATAAACTATGGACACTGGAATAACCTAAACTGAATCCTGGAAAACTTCTTTGTGAAGTTCACAAGTTTCAGAACTTTAATTCTTCTCACTATCATATACTCTAGGATTCAGATAAATAATAGAGGAATAATTTAATTGTATTATTGATTCAAAGGAAAAGCAATTTGTACATAAGATAAACATTTTAAATCCAAAAGTCACAGCTTTCTTCTAGGCCTGTTGGGTGCCCCTGTTGGATAAAGCCAAATATGGGGGAGATATTTGTAAATAATTTTTCTGTCTTTACCTGTTGTTCACAGTGTGTTTCTTTCCAGTCCTCTCTTCTTGAACTCCCTCACTCTTGATCTATCTACTTCTCTGCTAAGGGTAAGCTTTATATGTTGGCTCCTCCCCCAGCCTCACCAGAGAGAACCTTGAGCTGGACAGGTCCATGGTACAATGAGCCCATTATTCAACAAAGATGATTCTTTCTTTAAAAGAGACATCCTTGGGGATCTGGTACAAAAATACTATAAGATGTGCAAAGGCAACAACAAAAAACTAGAGAAATCTCCCCAGTGGTCTCCACTGATCAACAGAGGAAATGCATGAGAAAGAGAAGAACAGCAAAAGGCTCAAGGAAAATCAGGGACTGATTCTAAACCTACCCCTAAACCTTGATTTCCTTTCCTCTCTTTCTGATGTATAACTACTACATATGACTTCTTTCTTTCACATATTCATGTTATTTGGAAGGGATCCTGACAAGAGGAGCAAAACAAAGAGAAAAATAATTTAACAGTATTGATGGCACATAGAAAGTTTTAGAAAGAACAAAAATTTCCAGTCCTTCAGCCTAAACATAAAACACACATATGTGTACATAGGGCTAAACGTAAAACACACATATGTGTACATAGGGCTAGGAAATTGAGCTTTGGTAGGTAAAGCAAATTTAAAAGTTCTGTCTTCTGTGTAGCCCAATTTTGGCTTTTTTATACCCTAAGGAGAATTCTATTATATTGATTCTTCATTTTGGATAGCCTTACATTGCTCTTCTCTTTTCTCAGTGAATAGTCGTTGAGAATGATCTGAGGGAGAGGCTTAGGAGGAGGAATATCCATCCTTAACTAAGAAAAGCCAGAATTTAAAGAAAAGGTCAGTAACAGACAAGACAAGTGATACAATCTACTTCTGATAGATCTTAACCTCTTTCCCCTATCTTCCCCTCCTGTGACCATCAGTGTGATAAACCCTTGAAGCCCATGGTTAACCTGTGGGTCTAAGGAAAAAGATAAGGAGCTTCTTCAAGCTTTCCAATGTCTAGGAATTAGTCCAGTGAACATGAAAAGACCAATATCCGAGCTGTTCCAGGCCTGGTCACAATTATGGAACTGAAGATGTAGATCAAGTATGTGACAAAATATCTCTTTCCTTACAACATTCCCCATATATAGAACTCTCTTAGATAACAGCCAGTAAGGTAGCTGCTGAAGGTCATTGTAAAATATCTAGAGATCTTTTTTCAATTCTCCATTAAATGCTACTCCTTTAGAGAAAAAGCCAACAAGCAAATAGCTTGATAAGGATAATTTCTGTGTCATCTTTATAGCATTCACGTAAACATATTTTCTGCTCTAAAATTAACAAGGAAGATCAAAGTCTGTTTTTAAATTGTAAACCTATTTTTATAAAAACAATTACAAATCATATACAGGTTTATTCTTTAAGAAATAGTCTTTATTAAAAGTAGGTGAAGTAATTATAAAATTGAAATAAAATGCAGTGTTATGCTATAACTGGTAATGTTCACCATTATCTACCATTGTTCCATGTGTGCTCATAAATAATTCTGCTTTTCAGTATTCATAAGGTTTATTACTTTCGTTACTAATAATGAAAACATTACAACCTAAGATATTCCAGAATTAGTAACTAATCAAACTATTCATTCACTCTCTCAAGGCAAAAACCTTTGAATTATTATAGCATGTAATCCAGTTTCTCAATCAATGAGACAATTAACATCATCTCCGTTTTAAAAATTGAGCCTTCCTGCAGAAGTCCATAAGGATATACATGAATACATGAAAGAAACTATCTGCAGAACACCGAGACTAACGTTTCAAATTGTGTGTCTTCTTTATGCCTTTTACTTGTTATCTAACATAACCCTTCTAACAAACCTATAAAGTGTTATTACTATTCTCAGTTTCAAACAAGAAAACCAAGGCTCAGAGCAAATGATAATTTTCCTAGGGTAACTTATTAATATTCTGTTACAAATAACAGAATCCATTCTAGGTGCTTAGGCAGAAGGAAATTTGGTTCTTGTGAATTTTTTTAGAGGACTGGAGGAAAATGATTTAGGCTGATGCCCAGAAACAACTTTGGGCTCCAAAATCCTTTTATCTTTGCTATGGTAGAGAAAGTCACTGTTGCTACTGCTGCAGAGTTGATGAATCAGAAGCTGCTGTCTTCATAATTTTTGCTGCCTTAATTCACATCAGCTAATTAGATGCCTGACATCTTGCCTTCCTTGGCATGTCGCTAGTGTGTGCATTAGTCTCCATCAGAACAATGCCCCCATTTTCATCCATATTGTCCAAATTACAGGACTTCTCCATTTCTACAGACTGAATCAGTAGAAAAATAAGCATTATTGATCTAGTGGACACAACAGTGACTACAACAAAAATGATAATGCATTATATATTTCAAAGCTGTTGAAAGATCAGATTTTAAATGTTTTCTTTTAGTACAAAAAAAATGTTTTCTTCGCAAAAATGGTAAAGTGTTAGATTTTGTTAATTACACTCAGCCTGGTCACACTCTGCTCAGGGATACAGCGAAGGAATAAAACAGACAAGATATATATTTCAGTTACAAGGGGAACTGGGATGGTCAGAGCCTGAAGAAGGACTAAGACTACAAGGCACAGTGTCGCTGGCCTTTACTAGGCCTCTATTAGCTTGACTGGGGGCGGGTACTGGGGGACTGCAGGAAAGGTGCAGGTGAACAGCTGATGCAGGCAAAGTTCAAAGATTTGAAGAATGAAGCATTTTGGAAAAGCATACACTAACAGATCATGGTTAACTGGCAACCTGGTTGTCTGCTAATTGAGACTACTGAGCTAGAAGGAATTTGGGCAAGTCAGAGTCCTCAACTGTAGTGTTTCTCTTGCTCTTAGGTGCCAAGACTTCACGGACTATTTACTAGTTTCAGTCCTGGCCTTTGGCCTAAGGCTTAACCTGCCCACAAGCCAGCTGTGGGTTTTATCACAAGTCACTTAGGCATAGGACAGACTCCCAATTCAATTAATTTTTATGTCAATTTTTTAATATCAATCACTGTGTGTTCTGCATGGGGTCAAGCTGGTCCTCAGAAATCCTGCTTTGATCATTTCACACTGGACATATATATCAAAATACCACATTGTATCCATAAATATTCATAATTATCATTTTCAGTTAAAATAAAATTAAAAACGTACTAATCAAAAAAGTGTCAGATAGTGCATCAAATAGAACTTAGAACTGCAGTGTTAAGCTTTCTAGCCTTGCCATGTCAGAAAATATTAAAACAAATGTGAAAAACTAATCCATGATATTGGCCTCAATCATGTAACTAAAAATCAGAAGTGTTGGAGAGAACATAATATTTAAAATTGGAATTATACTAGAAAATTTGAAAGGTGTGTATAGTGGCTATGGATTAAAAGACGGAAAATAATTCATCAAATATTTATTGACCAGTGAGTAAATAATAAGTGAAGATTATTTTTAAAAACTGTACATAACAAACTTATAATCTAGAATGAGAGAGAATGTATGTATTTGAATCATCTTCAGTAAAAGATAGTGCCTGGAAGCGTGACACATTGTCACACAGAACACGAGTGAGCTAAATGTGCCTAAAGAGAATTTCTTCCTGATAGGTGTGGGTATAAATTAATATGATCTGGGAGCTGGAAAATAAAAACAAGACAAAACAAAACAGAACAAAACAGCAGCATCATGGAGGACCTGAGACTTGAACTGATCTGGGTGTGTGTGTGTGTGTGTGTGTGTGGTTTGCTGATGACTGAATCCAGGATCTCACACATGCTAGGCATGCACTGTACTTCTGAGCTACACTGTCAGCCCTTGAGCTGATTCTTAAGGATATTATGAACATCTGCTTATCTTGTACTTTGTTGAGTGATTTAGAAGAATAGTGTGTTAAGTACTGTTCACATATTCATTCTCATTTAATCTTTATACAAACCTTCGTGTATAGATATTATGACACATATTTTATAGATGAGAATACTGAAGTTCTAATAACTCAAAAAAGATGCAAGGCTATCACCGATATTAGCTAAATATTTACATATAAACCTCATGCACGAGCCGGGCGTGGTGGTGCACACCTTTAATCCCAGCACTCAGGAGGCTGAGGTAGGAGGAACGTTATGAGTTTGAGGCCTGCTTTGGCTACAATGCAAGCACGAGGCCGGCCTGAGCTACATAGTGCAACCCTGACTCAAAAAACTAGGGCCAGGAGTTTAGCTCAGTGGCTTAAGCCCCTGCCTGGCAGGCACAAGGTTGAGTTTGATCCCCAGTGCCACACACACACACACACACACAAACAGCTCATGCACTTTCCCAATATTTTCCCTTAATTCCCAATGGAGTAGTCTTAAAAGTAAAAATATATTACTTACTAGAAGATAGTGAATCTCAGTGAATAAATTGGAATCAACTTTGGAAAATATACAGGAGAAATCCTTCTACAGATCTTAAAATATAATTTTGTTTACTCTGGTAAGAGAAAATAAACAACCTAAAAGGAAAAAGACAGAGGGGCAGTTCTCTGCATTAAACTTACTCAAATTAGTTATGAAGAAAGTAATAGCTTCTGGATGACACATGAAGTTTTACAATAAATGGCAGAAAAGTTAGACACTATTAACAGAGGTTAAATTTGCTGATCGTATTAGCTCAGACATCTCGGAATCTATTAAATTTGACAGTGGTGTCATACAGCTAGAAGACAATGTAGTTATTTCAGAAAAAGTACTTGAAAAATTAAATGTGAAATGAAATGTTCAGTATTGTTTCAAGTTCTCTCGTATAACATACCTAAGTAGAAAATGAAATGTGCTTATGCTATTGTTTCATGCTATGCCTCAGAATAGAAGTGTATGTGAGTTTTTAAAGGAAAGTATTTCCCACGTTGATTTATTAATATTTAGTGAATGCCATATCAGTCAGCATCGAAGAAAATGATGTAAGTTTTAAAATAGAATCGAATGTCACAACTATTCATAGAGATCGGTCAAGGCAAAGACAATCAGCAAGGGGTATTGAGCCGTGTAAGGATGAACAGAGCAGAAACTCGGTGATCGCTGAAGCCTTGACAGGGTGCCTGTGCTGCAGGAGGTAAAACTATTACTGTGGTCAAAGAGGCCAGCCAGGAAAGACATCCTTTCCATTCTCTTTCTTCTCACCCTCTGATTTCTTGCTGCTTTCCATTCGCCAGACCAGATTGGAAGCCACAGGTCAACAGAGTCAAGGTGATACAGGTGATACACGATCAATTTCCTTCACACTTTAGAGATGGCTATAAAATGGGGTAAAGAACACAGAGAGTGAAAACTGAGGGTCAGAAATTGAAAAAGAGTAATAACTAGCACAAGGACATATAACATCAACCAGTGTGGCAGGTATTGAACAAGTGAATTTAGTTCTTAACCTAGAGAATCTCATAATATAGTAAGGAAGTCAAAAACAGAAACTGATAATGGGTATCTGTAATTCAGAATGAAAAAGTGTTGCACCTGAGGCTGAATAGTTATTCAACTCACTTTGTTCCTGATATGCTTTATCAGTAATTACCATTCCTTGGATAAAAGCTTTGCAAACTGAAAATCTAGCATTGAGAAAATGAAAATGCTCCTATAGAACTGCTTAGATATTCATAAATTTTTATGATAGAAATTTCACAACTTTTAGCTCTTTCATTGGTAAAGATGACCTTGCTTCCTCATTTGACCCTTTTCTTCCTTGTGTCACCTTATGCTGCAACTGTGATAATCATCTTTCAACTCTTTCTTTGTATCCTTACTTTGCTTGATTATTGGCCTCCCTTCTCCCCATAATTTTTTTTTTTTTTTTCCGGCACCGGGGATTGAACTCACAGCCTCGCACTTGCCAGATAGGCATTTAAGCTGCTGAGCCAAACTCCCGGCAGTGAACTAGTTAATGTGGCAGAAGAAATTTCAAAGCAGTCCAGTGTTCATGTATACTTCCGCTGCTTTTGACTAGATCAGGAAAAAAAAATTAAAGTTCAATGATTTGAAAAACTTGAAACTTGAGCAGAAAGAAATAGCTGCAAAATTTTGGCCACAGAAAGCATGGTTGCTGAAAAGATTAACATTGAAAAGAAGTCAAATACCTTCAGAATAGTCAGCAAGATTCCATTCATTACAAGTTTAAAAGTGCAATGGTGTAAACTTGTCATTTGAGAGGAGAGATTCTAGTCCCCTTCTGGAAAAGGGCTGCAGTAAAATTGGTTTCCCAGTAAGCATTTTATCATATTCAGCCATCTAAGCACTCAGAAACTGCTAGAGCCATGGTCCAGGGGGATCCAGCTACTATTCCTACTGGCAGTAGACCAATACTTCGTCCATGTGGTGCTGGCTTTACAGGCATGAAGAATGCAAGAGTTATAAGGTCATAGAAGTTTTAATCCAGATTTCAGAGGAAACCCTGGGAGGTCAGGCCAGGAGCTTCTGAAAAGGCAGAGAATTAAGCTATGTTAGTGAAACTAGAAGTGCATGGGGACCCCAGGAGTTTGTTATGCTAGAAAAGTAGAGGGTATAGTGAGGAAAACCACAGGGAGAAAGTGGAGCCTGACTAAGAATAAAGGCATATGGGCTGCAACCTGAAAGGCCATTGAAGCTAGCCTGCTTGTCTTTTAGAGCCCACATGTCACCACAACCTGTCCCTGGTGCTAAACCTGGAGTTATGGGATTTAATTTTTACCTTGTTGGGTTACAATTTTACTTTGGTCTAATTTCTTTCTATGCCCCATTCCTTCCTTTTGTAATGGAAACATTTACTCTGTGTCACTGCATTTTGAAAGTATTTAACTTTTTTCTTGATTATCACAGGTACTCACAGCTTAGAGGTTGTCTTGTGTTTCAGAAGAGAGTATTTGGACTTGGACTTACACTAAAGCTGGAACAGCTAAGACTGGCAATTCTTAAAGATGGGTTAAATGGATTTTGCATGATGAGACGGGCATGAGTCTTTTGGGAACTAGAAGTGGAATTTTATTGTTTCAATCTAAACTGTCCTCTTTCCCAAAGTCTCATACATTTGGAGGTGGAGCCTGGTCAGAGGGGTGGATTACTGATGGGTTACCTGGAAAGGTGTATTCTTTTCTCCAGTTCTTGATGCTCTGCTTCTTCACAGTCATGAAGTGCCCTACCATTCTACCTTATAGCCAATCAACAATGGGCTGAATTCTGTCAACACTCAGCCAAATTAAGCTTCTCCTCCACGTCATAGGTGATGGATATTTTGTCCCACTCACAAGAAAGTGATTGATAGAATCCTAATAGCTTATTTTGATCATTACTTGCATATTAAGTCACGGTTTAATGAAAATTTGTGATTTCTCTCTCGTATACTACATTTCCCTGTAGTCACCAGATGCCTCAATGATACCTAACATTCTCATTTATCTTAGAAAATTTTTCATCTAATTTGTATGTAGGGTCTATATTATAATAATGTATTAAGAGTTTTGGTTCATACATACATCAATGTTATGCTATTCCTTTAGTATGTTCATCATGGTCACTATGTAGTATAGAAGGCCTCAAGAAGTCAAGATCTCAAAATTGTCTCAAGAAATGCACAGCAACTACAAAATTTGCAGGAATATCAATTTTTTCATTCCTCTTGAAACTATTGTTATCACCTATGCAGTAAGAAATGGGCTGTATAATTCCAGAAAGAAGCTGAAATTGAAAGGGGCTTGCAAAACAATGTTCTTAATAATATCATTGGTATTCCATCATTTGTAACCCAATTCAACTACAGCTTCCACTATTGCTAACACACTATCATCAGCACAGTATCATCACATCTGTACATATTTTTTCCCGTACTGGGAATCAAACACAGGACCTCACATTTGCCAGGAAGGCACTGTATCACTGAGCTATATCCCTGCTCCTATACATATCATAATAACTGGATTGCTTTTCCTTTCTAGATGTCAATATTCTTAGCTAACATAATACAGGTCTACTATCACAGACACAGGTACAGAGGGAAAATAATAGAATGGATTTTAGAGCCAGACTTTCGGGCTCTAAATAAGGGCTCAGTGCGACCTTTAATGTTATTTAGTAGTAGAAATCTTGGACAATTTCTTTACCTGTGTGTACTTCAGTTTCCTTATTTGCAATATTAAGTACCTGAGCATAAGTAAATCATAAAGTATTATGAAAAAACTGTGCTTTTTTATGAGTAAATACAACAACAGCTCAACAGCCTGTACCCGTTAATTATTTATTACTATAACATAATTTCAGGTATATACAGTGTTCAGGGTTAAAGTAACAAATATTATGTACTAGTTATATATTTGTAAATTTTTCCTATGTATTGATTTCTTTAGGGATCAAATCTGTGGAGTAGTTTTAATAACAAACAGGATCATAAAAAATGAATACTGTCTTCTCAAGGTAGCAAGAGTCAGCTGAGCAGGAGGCATTGGCCTCCCCACAAGGTCTTCTTGATAGCATTCTTGACTTCCTGGTTCCTTAGGCAGTAGATGAAAGGGTTTAGCATGGGTGTGAGAACTGCATACACAGCTGAGATTAGTTTGTTAGAATTGAAGGAAGCAATAGCTCTGGGCCGGACATACATGAAAATCATGGCTGTGTAATAAATTACAACAACAGTCAGGTGGGATGCACAGGTGGAGAAAGCTTTCTTCCTTCCTTGGGCGGAGGGAATATGCAGAATGGTGGACACAATGTAGATATAGGAGAGGATGGTGGTAATAAGAGGGAAAACAAGAATGACAATTGCCAAAGCGAAGTCCACCAGCTCAGCTGTGGACAAGTCTTTGCATGCCAGCTTGAGGACTGGTGAGATGTCACAGAAAAAGTGATTCATGACATTGGAGCCACAGAAGGTGACATGTGAAATGAAATAAACTTTGATCACAGATACCATGAAGCCACTCATGTAGGAGAAAGTTACTAGCTGCACACAATAAGCTGTGGTCATTATTACTGGATATTTAAGAGGATGGCAGATGGCCACATAGCGGTCATAGCCCATGGTTGCCAGGAGCACACACTCTGTGCAGGCAAGGGAAACGAAGAAGTAGAGCTGAGTCATGCAGCCTGCAAAGGAGATGTGCCGCCTCTGCAGAAGGAACCCATCCAACATCTTGGGAACAGTGACAGAGACATACCAGACCTCTAAGAAAGACAAGCTACTCAGGAAATAGTACATGGGCTTATGGAGGGATCCAGTGACCCAAATGGTGAGCATAATAACAAGATTCTCTGTTACCACTAGTAGATAGACCACAAGGAAGAGGCAAAAGAGCAGGACCTGCAGCCATGGGGCAGTGGGAAAACCCACCAGGATGAACTCTCTGACCAGAGTGATGTTCATCTCCAGCATGACCAAAAGCACTGAGAGATGCTGGAGTCTTCTATGGCGACACCACAAGTAATGAAGATGCCTATGGTATCAAACAAAAACTCCGTCTTCCTATAAATAAGATATATAAAATAATTTTTAGTGTAGGAACTGTTCTTCAAACGTGATGCAAACATTTTCACCAACGTTTTGTTTTTTTAAACAAATCTCCCTGAGTTGAAAATCACATCCACCTCAGCTCTTATTCACCTGTTGACAGTGATTTAAATGTTAACATTTTTGTTATTTCTAGCTCCTTCATCAGTGAAAATAAATCTACTTGTCTCTTCTATGATGAGTTCATTTCTCCATCTTGTTAGCAATTTACTGAATGCACATTTATTTCTACCTGAAATAAAACATTAGGGACAGCACTATAAGAAAATGTTCCAAGAGATTAATATTTGAGAGATTTCCTATCTGTAACCCTTTCCACCACCTCAATTTCTTTAGAGTCCGGGAAACCTTTTATTGACAATATCTATTGGAAAATTCTACTTTAAAAGTTCTACAAAAGTAGACCTCACTAAAATTTGGTTTCCAGTGAACATCCTCTTCCTGCATGGAGTTTTTTCTATTGCACTGCAGTCTTCAAAACACAAAATTGAGGGAAGGGAAAGGAGTTGAAAAAAAGGAATTAAAATGTGCTATGTACATGGGCCATCTTCCCAAAGGGAATGTAAACATTATATACTAAACACATATACCAATAAATAAGATAAACATAAATATTTTGAGGGCAAAACAGCAGCAATAAAAATGCAAAACCTTGCCCTTCATGACTTTGAACTAAATAGTCAGACAGGCAAACTCACAGATATTGATATTATCTGAATTAACAAGTGAATTGATAGACCTTTTGCAACTTTGGAATTCATAGGAAATAGATTAGGCAGAGGAGAGATACTGCCAGATCTCCATGGGCATGTCACTTAGATTATGTATCTTTGATACATTCATAACTTGTCCTCCCAGAATACCTTCATAGCAAGTGTATTCACAAGGTCTAAATGATAAAAACTGACCACAAAATGACAGAATTGAAGATATGCAAGAGGATCTATGATTGTAATAAAAGTACAGGTGAATTTTGTAACAATGAAGGGCAGCATTTTTGTGTGTGTGCATGTGTGTGTGTATGTTAGTGTGTGTGTTATGCGACTGTGTGAACTAGCCTATCTTATGAATTAATTTCAGTAAATGTTTCACTTATTTTTTATTTTAAAATGAAAAAAGAATAAAACCTGAGGATACAGAATTTCAAAACAAAATAATAGAAGATTAATAATGGCTAATATATTGTATATTGTTATCTCCAAATTAGTTATTCAGATTACAAGACACAGGCATGAAAAAAATGACCAAACAATCAAAAAATGAAAGCACAAACCATTCTCTTTGATGAACTAACAGAGATTAGTAGTATAGTTATCTATCTTGTATAACTGTTTGTGTATATATATATATATATATATACATATATGTGTATGAGTATATATATGTATAATATTCATACGATTTTTTTCCCTTCTTTCTTGTCTCATTTCTCATAGCCCAATTGTTCTTTCTTTTTGAGCAGTCTCTTTTCCTTTCATTTTCACAACATCTATTGTACATTCTGGATCTTATTTGCTCTTTCAGTTGTTTGCGCTAGGGAGACAGTAAGATATTTACACATTGTTTTATTTCACTTATAAGTATGGTTACAAATTGCATCCATTTACCTATAAAAGCCTCAAATTTATCCTTCTTTTTAGCTTATTCTTAAAGCCTGTGATCAGATTTTGCCTGTAAATCACTACTCACTCTCTGCTAAACTCCTGTCCTCAAGGTAGTTCCCTTCATGCAAAAAACATGGTAAACCATTTAGATATTAAACGTATATTCTCCTGGACTAGAGGTCATCTGGCCCTAACTCGTGGCAAGGGCTAAGAGGGTGAAGTGCTGAAATACATATTATTGGCACCTTTGTTGTTTTTTCAGAGCAGCACACATTGACACAGCTCAGCAGTCTTTTCTGGTTAGCAGAAGATTATCCCTTGTTCCTTGCCTCCAATCTACAATTTCACCTCTGAAGTTTACTAGTAAGGAGTTTCTGGACTATTCCTTCAATGCCTTTAGTGAAATGCTTTTCATAGAGACAGAAACTTCTCTAGTATTAGAGAAAAGTTAGTTTTTCCCATATTCTAGCCTGAGTAGGGAGCAACATCAATATAAGGGTTCCTACTCCTTGGGCCATGTGTAACATTCCACTGATCCATCATCAAGCACACAGTTTAATATATATTCATCTCTGATTAAAATTTAAGAGCACTGACTTTAGAGTGAGGGCAAGGTCTTGTTCCTATCCTTAGTAGCTGCATCATACTAAATATGCATCCATAAATTCTGCTATAAACTGGAAAATATTTACAACACCTACCTCAGTGAATTGTGTGGTAAGAATGGAATGTGACAATTCATGGAAGTTGATATAGGACCTGATCAATAATTATTCTCTATAAACATTCCTTGCTATCAGATAATACTAGAAACATACTTGTTTACTCAGTTGTGCATAGTTGCACGTATTTACATGTGCCCATAAACACGTAGTGTCATTCATTCTCTTTTACTCACTTCTCCTGTTATATTATAGGGAATAAAATAACCCAAGTTTGTTATCAAATAACCCAAATTTGTTATCAAATAAATATTATAATATCTGTGAATGTCTTTTGAGACACATGTTATTCATACCTTCTTCACAATTTACTCTTTAACGAACTGTTCATTGCTCAAGTGCATCCTTATTTCTTTTAACATTTTCCTCAAATTTTTGCAAAAAATATACCTCCAGTGTGCTCTAGTCTGAAGCATGTAGGGATGCAGAATCATCTCATTCTACTGTATAATCAAAGCTCTAAGCTTGCTATGCTATTGGGGTGGGAGATACTTTCATTTATACAGTTCTGAATGTGCTTATTCTACTACTGGTATCACCTCAAACATGAAACGTGCCTTTTTTGCCCCTGTCCAATAACAAAAAGCTCAGACTCTGCCCAAATTTACTTGGTCTAGTGTAAACGTGTGTTGAATCTTAATTTTCTGTAAGTTTCCCTCAAATACTCTTTCTGCTATTCAAGAAAAGTACCTGCAGCCACTCTACCAAGTCCCTCTTCATCTTCTTTGAAATTATCTTCAGAGATCGGACAGTCTTTCTTGATACTGTCACTCACTTACCATAATCCAGCTGTCCTTACTCTGAGAATGAAAAAACTCTTCAGACTTGTATAATGATCACGACAAAGCAAACCAGTGTGCAAATTATTATGCTCCCCTGAGAATCCTGTATAGTTTTCACATAGTCTGCATGATGGGGCTTGCAGATTCAAAGCAAGAAGAGAAGCGCAGGGACAGGATAATATATTCACCACTTGCCTGCCTTCCCCCCAGGTCTTCTCTCCAGGGACCAGGTTATACTAAGTCTGTCCTGGCTCTAGGGAAGCTTATTGCCAACACTACATCTATGACATAGGAGAACTGAGAAATTGAATTTCATCTATTTGTCGATTTCTGTTACACACACGGGATCAAGATTTTTTACACCTTTATGTATGGTGTTGTCCTTTCACTTACATACTTGTGTATCCGAGTGTTGTAACATCAAATTACTCAGAAACAAAAGAAGTCAATGTGAATTATAGGTAACATAGAGTTTTATTTACATATTCTTTATATAAAATATGTTTACTATTTTTACTGCTTTTTTGTTTTTTCTCTGTATTGGATACTGCAGTATACAATTTTTGGAATAAAAATATGTAGGTTTTGAGATCTGGCCTCTGGGAGTTTATGACATTGTAAATAAAATAAGAAGTGTACCATGCAATTAGATGCAATTTAGATGATATATACCATAAAGTGAAAACATATAGAGGAGACACTAAAGAAAATGGAAAGAAACCACAGAACACTACCAAAAATGATTAAATCTCAAAGGAAGACAGAGGAAGAAAGCTTCTTTAAAACAACCAGAAAGCAATTAACAAAGCTGACAATGGTAAATCCTTACATATCAATAATTATATAAAATGTAAAATGATTAAATTCTGCAATGAAACAACACAGAAAGACTGAACTCAATGAAGGAATGGTTTATTAAAAAAAAAAACTATATGTACCTCCAAGAGACTCAATTCACTTGTAAGGGTGCACATACCCAGAAAGTAAAGGAATGGAAAAAGTTAATCCATGTAAATGGAAACCAAAAAATGGAGAAGAAGCTATACTTACATTAGACAAAATAAACATTAAGTTGAAAACTGTATATGAGACTCATAAGATCATTGTATAATAACGCTGTTGAATCATCATGAGTATATAACTACTGTTAATATATATTTATCTTTATATATCTACATAACAACAGAGTATCTGAATATATAAAACAAGTATCAAAGGAGGAAAAAGAACTGAGGAATATAATTACCAGGACCTGAATATCCCTTTTTCAACAGTGGGTAGATCATAAAGACAGAAAAGCAGTAAGGGAATGTATGTCCTGAATTAGAGATTAAATTGAATGAACCTACTGGACACACACTATACAGAGGATTTCACCCAGTAGCAGCAGAAATGCATATTTTTGCTTTTATTTTTATTATAAATTCACAGCTGTTTGTGGTATATACTTATGGAATTCCAAGCAAAGCAATTATATTTTAAATCAATGTGAATTAATTAAATCAAGGTAACTTACATATACACCACCTCATTTTTGTGGTGGAAAAATAAGAAACTTAATTTTTAGTGACTTTGATATATAAAACTACTGTTAGCTATGCTGTGCAAATTGATCTCAAAATGAATACAAGTTCTTAAGTACACATATAACATTGTCTAGAATCGATTGGTATTAGGTTTTGAAGCAAGTCTTAATGCATTTAAGATTAAAAGTATATAAAGATTTTTACTACAATGGTATGACTAAAAATAGCAGTAAGAAACTAGAAAACTCACAAATGTGTAGACATTTGACAGCATATTCCTAAACATCCTTAGTCAATGCAGAAATCAAAATGGAAATTAAAAATGTCATGAGATAAATAAAACTGGACATACAACATATCCAGACTCATGAGATACCCCAAAAGTAGTTCTAAAAGAGATTTGTATAGTAATAAATGCCTACCTTAAGAGAAAAAAATCACAGATAGACAATCTACCTCAATATCTCAAGGAACAAGAAAGAGAAAAAACAAAATAAACCTAGATTCCACAAGAGAAAAGAAATAAAAAGGATCAGATCAGAAATAAATTAGACTGGAAAAACAATAGAAAATTCAGTGAAACTAAACACCTAACAACAGAGGAATGGATAAAGAAAATGCAGCTGGTTCCTCCAAGATGGCCACCCAGAAGACACTGTGACAGGGAGGCTCCCTGAATATACCATCAAAATGCTGGAATATAAACTAATATAATAACAGAGAGAAGGAAAAAAGAGGGAGATGGGTCCTCTGGACCCAAGAGGAATCTAAAACGAGAACTGTAGCCCATGGAAAGAGTAAAAGAATGAAATAAACAAAGGCGGAGACCAGAAGCACCTCTGTCCGGAACGGAATCCAATTAGCGCTGCGACCCGAGCCGAGCCGAGAAGGTACGATCCAGGTGCTCTTGATAGGCATGGAGTTGCGGGGAGAATTGCGGCAGTGTGGCGCGACAATAGAGCCAACGGTCGACCGTGGAGCAAGGTGGTCATGAGCGGGCGAGTGAGTGAACCCGGTGACCCCCAGCCCCCCACCCCCGAGGGAGAGCGAGGCACAGCCATTTTGAGACCGGAACTGCACCTAATTAGGCACGGTTCCTGGAAGGCTGTGGCGGAAAGGCGTGGGTGCCCTGGGGGTGATAGAGGAGGGTTGGGCAGACGGCCCTGTACGGTTAACCAGACAGCAGCCCTATCCTCTCGCGCACCGCAGCAGACATTCGCGGAGCAGAAACAGGCTTGGGAGAGGCAGTGGACCAACAGGGCCTCACTGGCGAGCCCAGGAAAATGCCAAGACGGAAAGGCAGAGGGCGCTCTCCGGACTCCGATACAAGCAGAACCCATCCCGGGGACGCTAATGCTGAAATGGTCGGGAGTCCAAAAATTAAACTCTCAGAGGGGTTGACAACAGAAGTGGGGAGACAACTCCACGAAGCTATGAAAGAAATTAAAGCAGCACTGTTAACCCAACTGAGAATTGAAATGAAACTCATAATCGGGGAATCACTGAACGCCTCTAAAGGAAACAAAGCAGGAAAGGTGGAGGATGAAAAATCAAAGGAAAGTGAGAATGAAACTAATAAAAAATTAGAATGCATGAATCAGATTCAGAGACATTACCAGGACATCAAAGAATCCAATAAAAGTTGGCAGAACCACTTGAAGGAAACTAAGGATAGACTTTCGTATCTGGAAGAAAGAATGAAAACTTGGGAAAAAGAAAGGAGGGACTTTCTCAAGATAATTAGAAATCTGGAAGAGGCAGTGCTACGCCTGCAAGACAACCCAAAGAAATATA
>RJWM01016528.1:0-45136 GCA_004363535.1 Dasyprocta punctata
CTTGGCAACCCACTCGGGCCCCCTTCTGTCCCTCAGACAGAAGCTTTCTTTCTCTCAATAAATATATTCTGCTCTTACCCTCTGTTGTTCCTAAAATTCATTCTTCAATTTTAGAGAACACGAACTCGCGCCAGACATATAGTAGGTTGGGAGTTTCATTCCCCCATATCATTTGGAGGTCTGGAATCATTTTTCCTATATCAATAGGAAGAACACTTGCTTATCAATAAAAGACAAAGTTAAAATGAGCAATATGTAAAAAAAGCATTTCAGAAGAGAGGATATTCAAACAGCCAGTGAGCATTTGAAATGAAAAAGTGCTCAAAATAATATCAAAGAACAATGAATTAAGAGCACAATGAAATGCTATGGACATTTATCGGGATGACTAAATATTTTTACAAACTGTCATTATCAAGGGTTACAAGGGCTGCCGAGGGTGGGGAATTGCTGGAAGTCTCATATATTTCATTTGGCAGTTTCTCGTGAAGCTGAACATAAACTGGCAATCCACACCCAGACATACTCAAGAGGGGTTACAGTAATTCATCTGTCCATCAAAGTACAAGTATGTGGTTTAATATGTGTGCATTTTCTTGTATGTAAATTATATCACAAAAAGTAAAAATAAGGAGGATTTTTTATTTTAATTATAAAAGCAAAATTAGGACGGGTGTGTAGTTCAGCGGTAGAGCACTTGCCTGGCATGCTCAGAGGTCCTGGGTTCAATGGGAAAACGGGGGAAAAGTCAAAATAAATGCATGTTCTTTACTGAATATTAAAACAGGCATAACTGGAGGAATGAGAAGCCTCGTGTCTGCTTTCTAGGGGCCTGGTCCATCTTCAGTTTTCAACAGGTCTTCTCTGGGACAGAGGGAGGGGACATTTAGCGTAGGTGCCAAGGGGCAGATCTGGGGTCCATGAAGCAAGCTACAAGAAGACGGAGTCCATGGCAGAAAATGAGGACCTTCCTATGCCCGTCTGCAGAAATAAAACAGGCTGCCTAAAGCCAGAATGAGTCTGCCAGAGGCGGACACCAGCAGAAGGCAGTGGGTCTGAGGCTGGGACATAGCAGGTGCAGGCTGGCTTAGACATCCCAGGGCTCTTCACACTGCCACCAAATCCCTCAAGGAATAGCAGAGATAACACCTACGCTGGCCACCGCCCTGTGGTCCCTTTGTGCTAACGGAAGGCAACTGTTGCAGGCCAGCAGCCGCAGGGGATGCTAGCTCTGGAGTCAAGGTCGGGATAGTAGTGAAGCGGGGAAGAGGACACAGGATAAAAGTCTTCTCGGGACTGACAAGCTGGCCTGGCAGTGGTACATATAGGTAATGCCGGCACTCTGGTACACTGAGGCAGAACAATCCTAGATTTGCGTTCCACCTGGGCAACTTAGTGAGACCTTATCTCAAAGTGAAAAAATAAAAGGAGTGGGGCTGTGGCTCAGTGAGAAGGCCCTTTCTGTCTCTAGCACGCTGAGTGGCTTTGTGGGGTCCCCTTGCCCTCTCTGAGTCTCGGAGCTAGGCTAGGTGCTTCTCATGGCAACCTCTGAAGCCGCAAAGGAGTCACTGAAGAGGAAGGCACCAGGATGGGCACTGACCGACGTGACTGAAGTGACAGGTGGAGGTGACAGGGGCTCCAGGTCTGATTCTCCATTCCTTTTGAACTAATATGAGGGTGATCCTCCCAGGTCCCCACCCTCCCACTTCTCTGATTTCAGGTCTCCAAAGTGAAGGAATCCAACTGAACAGAGATCATGTTATGTCCCCACCCCCGTGCTTGTGTACCTGCTTGAAATCTATAATCATGGATTGACGAGGCCCAGTGACCATAGTTATAATCTGCAATGCCCAACCATTGTTCAGCCCCCCGTCTTAACGAACAAATCGCAACTCCCTGCATGTTCTTAAACCCTGTCCCTGGCAGGTAGCCACAACTCCTTTGTACTGAACTCTCCCCCTCCAAAGTCCCATTGTGACTTTTTTCTTTCATAACCTCCCTCTGCCATAAACCTCCCAAAGACCCCCCACCGCCTGCTCCAGGGCAGCTGCTCTGGTCTCAGTGTCACGGTGGTACCTTGTGGCTTTGTTCTGAAAGGAACCTGTCCTGTTGAGCTCGTACTTCTGTTTCTTTTCCTCCTTTCTTAGCTTAACAGGGAACAACCCAGATGCTTTTCAAGCCACCCAGGCCAGTTTGGAACACCTTGGGGCAAGACCCCGCCCACCCATCCCAGGTGACCTTCAATAGGATTTCTGCCAGACTCATTTCCTGCACCATGGTGGTGAGCAGTCAGGGTTCACCATGGGTTGGGCCTCATTAAGGCTTGGAACTTGCCCAGGAAAGGACCTTAAGTTGCAGGACTCCAGGACTTCCTTGATTGCCCTGGAGTTGTAAGCCCTCCCTACTCAGCACTGCCCAGCTACACTGGGGCAAAGAAGGAAGAGGCTCTGGAGGTGGCCCAGACACCCAGTCCTAGACCCAGCTCCCCACCTCCCCGGCCGTGTTGCTGCTTTCTCCTCCCGGTCTTCTCTGCCTCAAGGTTTTCCTCTGACATTCAGTATGACTGTCATGTGCCAAGCTCTGAGTTGTATCCCAGAGACGTGGAGATTTGTAATCTAAGCTGGGCCCCACCCTAAGGAGCTCACAGCATGGTGAGACAGATGTACATAGAGAAACAGTTCTTATTATATGCTGTGGTTTTATGGAGTCACCATGAACAACTGAAATCCCAAATACTAGATTGTAGTTCCTGGGGAGATAAAAGGTAGATTTTCTGTAAGCCTTTGATCACATTTTTGTCAACTGATCAATATATAACTTTGTTTTATGTGTGCTTCTATTTTAAGACACTTTATAGGTTTTGAATAGGTATTTTTGGCCCATTAACATTGAACTCATGGTCAAAAGTTCTGTACCTGTGCCCAGAATGAAGCTCGTTTAATACATGGATCTTCTCATTGAGGCACATGGAAGCCCTCCTGGGGTGAGGTGCAGCGCCCAGCTCTTGGACACAGCTGTGTACTTGAGGGCTACTATAAGCAGTGAAATCACCAAGAAAAAGCAGTAAGATGCAAAAGACACCACAGCACTAAACAGACCACAGAAGGGACACCTGCTAACACTACAGGGTGAAAAACTGAGGAAAAAGGAGGCAGGGTGTCCCTTGTTCAGTCTCAGCCGGGAGTGTCACATCGGGCCACTCAGGACTTTTGCTGCTCCATGAATATCCATAAGCAACTGCAGATATTGATTACGGGGTTGCAAATAAATTTTAGCTAATAGGTGAATTCTCAAAATCTGAGACTAATAAGGCTCAGTTGTAGGTTGCACTGAGGGACCCTGAAAGAGTCTCTGACTCAGACTGGAGGAATCAAGACCTGCCTCCCACCCCCCGAAGAGATTGCACTTTGACTGTGTTCCGAGATACAGGGAGGTCCAGCCAGGAGGGCTGTGACCAAAATATAAGTCATGAGGTTTGACAAAGAACTCTTTCTTTTCTGTTTGAGACACTTTGTTTGCTCTCATAAATGAGGTCTCTTTTACCATGTCTCCTAACTCAATACTGAACAACAGAACTTTCTGCAATGATGGTACACACCTGTGATCCCAGCACTCGGGGAGGCTGAGGCAGGAGGATCACCATGACTTAAAGGCCAGTCTGGAATATATAGTGAAACGCTGTCTCAAAAAAATTATTTTTTCTGCAATGAGGGAAATGTTCTATAACAATACAATATAGTAACCAGTAGCCATATGCAGTTGTGAGGACTTTAAAAAGGTGACTGGTATGATTATGGAAATGAATTTTTTTTTAGACAAGATCTCACTAGGTAGTTCAGGCTGGCCTCGAACTCATGGCAATCCTCCTGCCTCAGCCTCCCAAATGCTGGAGTTACAGGTATGCACCATCACTTCTGGCTTGGAAACAATTTTTAAATTTCATTATTTTGAATTTAAATTCAAATAGGCACATGTGATAGTGGTTATCATGTAAAGCAATGCAGTTCTAACCTATTGCAATTTGTATATGTAAAACATATGTATTTTTGTATGTTAATATTTACTTATTTAGTAAGAAAAAATCAATGACTAATTCCATTTCTCTGCTAATGACTGCCTATTTTTAAGTTTAAAAAAAAATTCAAGTACATGGTTTGTAAATCCGAACCGAACAGAGAACACTAATACAGAAAGTCCAGTCAAGAAAAAAAAAATATTTATTTACTTGCAGTCCTAGAGACTGCTGATCTATATCCCTGGCCCCAGGATCTTCAATATATTAACTTTATACCTCATTTCCTTACAAAGTTTTCTTGTTCTTTATGGTAGTTTTCCAGTTGATTCATTTGAGTTCTCTTGGCATACAAACATACCATTGAGAAATAAAGAAATCTTACCCATATCCTTCCAAAGTTTTACTTTTTGTGACCTAATTGCTCTGGTAAATGCAGTTTATACTGCATATTTATATTGGGCAAGCTGGGGACATAGCTCAGTGGCACAACGCCTGCCCAGTAAGCCCAAAGTCCTGAGTTTAGTTCCTGGCACCAAACAAACAAAAAAAGAAAAAACCCAAAAACCAATTTAACAAAAACAACAAAAAGAATTCTAGATTGAGCAATAAAGTAGTCTCTGGCTACAGAAGTGATACTGTTTCCCCTTGTTCCTGCAGAGGAATTCTGACGTGTGATTTCTTCCCTGTGTGAAAATGACGCAAACAAGTGACTGACGAATTGCTCTGTCCTACATTCCTACTCTTCCAGTGCTGCTTCTGTCCCTAAACTAAACTGCCACTCGTCACTTCCCCAAGTAGAAACCCAGAGCCAGGTGTGGTAGTGCACATCTGTAATCCCAGCACTCAGGAGGCTGAATTGAGAAGATCTCCAGGAGTTCGAGGCCAGCCTGGACAATATGATGAGATCCTGCATAAAAAAAAAAAAAAAAAAAAAAATCGGATGCCAGGTTAGAACCATAGGCATGCTCTCCGGTCCCTTCTGCCCTGGCTGCCCACCGTCTCCAGCCCACCACCAGTGCAGCCGGCCCTCTCCTTGCCCACTCATCCACCAACCCCAGGGGTACTTTCATGGCCCTTTACTCTTGGACCACCGCAGGAGCAGACTGAGTCATCTTCCTGCTTCCACGCGCTCTTCTTTCAACTCTCTCCCACGGAGCAGCCGGTATGTTTTTTGAAACTTAAACTATGAACGGGTTTCCTCTGCTCCTAGCACACGGGCCAAAATGACCACAGGACCCAAAAGCCATATGTGCGTCCCTCTCCTCCGCCGCCGTTAGCCCCAGTTTCGCCTGCAGCTCCTCCCTGCACTGGCCCCGGTTCCGGCCAGGCGCTCTCCGCCTAATCCGATTCCGAGGTACACGTCCCTCGCTCCTTCCTCTCCTTCCTGACACTCGGGACAGCGTGTTCACTAGGTTAACACCGTTTTTCCAAACAAGGGAAAAGCCCATCAAGGCAGACTCTGCTGTATCCCCCACACTTAGAACAAGGCCTGCCACCCAGGGAAAACTCAGTATTTTGTTGAATAAATTAACTTTCCACCCGCGGAGAGCTAATGCTTGAACAACTTGGTCACCTACTCCTCTGATCGAAAGGAAGCAGGACCGGGAGGATCACATTTTGTAGGTGGGAAGCTCACACCATGCACTCGCTGCCTGCTTTTCCTGCAGTGCTTTCCGTGAGCTCTTTGAACATCTGGCCAATTCTCTGTGATTCAAGCCAATGTCACCCTCTCGGAACAGCCTTTCCTGAGCAATTGACATCAAGTAGCCTTGTATCAGTTCTCTCTTTCACATCACCACCCTTTAACTTTCACAGTGCATACTAAATCGGAAATTCTTGTTTGTCATTTGTCTCCACCAAGAAGGTAACCTCTGTGCTGTTCACCTTTTCCGCACAGACTAGCGGGTGCATGACATATGGTAGACTTACTGTAAATACCTGTTCCGATTAGGGGAATAACATCCTGGGGATCAACGAAGCATACACTCTTTGCAATGTTGAGGGCTTGTCCCTCTCTTCCAGCAGGTGGCGCCAAAGCCACACCTGGTCCTTAAGGTGCTGTGGGGTGGGTTGCTTGACTGAGTTAGGACCCTGTGAACAGGGACCCATGGGGCCTGCTGTGGTAATGCTGGGCCCAAGCACAGGGGAGTTCAAGATGGCATTGCTCTCAGAGGGTGAGGATGGGCTGTCCAGAGGGCCTAGAATAGCCAGCGACCCAAGGCATTTCTGGGATCCCAGGTTGCCCTCTCTCACTATGCTCCAGTCGTCCCCCAAGAACACGGAAGGGGCCTCTGAATAGGAGAGCAATGAAACTGGTGAGAGAGAAGAGTTTCATTTTGCTTTCACTCTTGCTGTCTCTGTTTCTCTTTTCTTTCTTTCTTTCTTTTTTTTTTTTTTTTAGTACGTACTAAGTGGCTACATTTATTGAAGATCATGGGACGGTAACAGGAACAGGGAAAAGGGCAAAGGTAAACAAGAGGGAGAAGGGAAAAAGGAACTCAAGGGTGAAAAGAAAAAAGATGGGCTTTGTTTAAAAAAAAAAATTTCTCTAAGTAGCCCAGCCAGGCCAGCCCAACCTCAAACTTGCAATTCTTCTGCCTCAGCCTCCTGAGTACTGAGGTTTACAGGTGGGTGCTACCCAGCCCAACAAGGCAAGAGTTTTTCATCTTCATCCTCATAGAACATTTGGAGGCAACTGAGACCCAGACAGAAGCATCTCAGTGGGTCAGTTGGAATGGGGCCTGGCTCTGAATTAAGTCCTCTCTGGTCATAGCTTATGTTCATTCAGCCCCAAGTGCCAGCCTCACCCTGCCTTGCCTGGCCCTGGGCTCCATGTAGGACACAATGATGAGGTGGGCAGGGACTGTCAGATCTGTCCCAAGGGGCAAAGGGGCAGGAACCATTGAGAACCCTGCTGGAGCCCAGACATGTTGGACGAGTGCCCGCGGTTCAGTTGAGGCAGGTATGTGTTCCAGGGTCAGGCAAGTGCCTGCAAGAAGGGCTGTGCCTGGGTCAGCAGGAGCCTTGGACTCCTTCCTGAAAGCAATGGAGCCTCCCAGAAGGGTTTGTGCACGGGAGAGCTTCTCAGGTGTCTCGGATAGTTTGCAGAAGCAATGTGAGGAGATGCAGTCGAAGACAAAGGGGTCAGTCAGGATGCTGGTGCAACCACCCAGGCGAGAGAAGATAAAACCTGAGAAGCAACTGTGGAAATGGGAAAAAAGCAAGTTCGTGTGGTTTAGGAAATTGAAATACAGTTTTTCAGTTATAGAGACTGGACCCAGGGTCTCATGCATGCTAGGCAAGCATTCTACCATGGAGCTATACCCTCAGCCCTCAAATATTTGTTTTTAAAGGACAGGACTTCGTGGTTTATGGGTCAGGCTGGAGGGAGTGCTGAGCGCCTCGGTTCTCTAGCTGCCCAAGCCAGATCAGCCCAGGCTTCTGCCTTCCTCGGGCAGCTTCCGACCAGAGACGAATGCTACAAAGGCAGAGAAACTAGTTGCATAGGGGCCAGGCTACAGGTCCGCATAGCAGCCTCAGAGCGGTGGTAAAGGGCTCAGGCCCTAGCACCAAACAGCTTGGATTCATGGATCCAGTTCTCCATTGCCTAGTGACCTTGAGCAGGTTACTTCACTTCCCTGTGTCTGGGTTTCCTCACCTGTAAAACGAGGACACGGTAACTGCCACACAGGAAGTTCTGGGGGATAAGTAGGTTAGTGTTTGCAGACGCATGCAGCAGTGCCTGTTGGTAACACTTCATGGTATCTATGGAAGCGACTTGGTAGAACTTCATCGGTACCATGGAGTCCTCTCTCGCCTAAAATGAAATCCCACATCCAAGGTAAAAACCAAATATGAAGCCAGGTATGGTGGCACACACCTATAAACCCAGCACTCAGGAGGCTGAGGCAGGAGAATCACTATGAATGTGATGTTAGCCTGGGCTGCATATTGAGTTCAAAGCCAGCCTGAACTACCCCACCCCCCAAAAAATAAACAAATAAAATAAAATTACATATATATATATATATATATATATATATATATATATTCTTAGCACCTCTCTGGACTTCATTGTCTATAAAAGAATCAAGTTCAACTAGTTGCTCCTGACCCTGCCAGCTCTGCTTTCCTAAGACTTTGGAGGCTGGCCTAGATTGAGACCCAGTGGTGTGCTGGGGTAACCCTATCGGCTTGTAAGAGCCCTCTTTTATTTTATTTTATTTTATTTTATTTTTTTTTTTTTTGAGGCAGGGTCGCACTATGTAGCTCAGGCCGGCCTTGCGCTCGCGTTGTAGCCCAAGCCGGCCTCGAACTCACAACGCTCCACCTACCTCAGCCTCCCCAGTGCTGGGATTAAAGGCGTGCGCCACCACACCCGGCTTAAGAGCCCTCTTTTAAATAGGAATTTGGCAAAGTGGTACAACCATGAGTGACCCAAATTAGGCTATGGTGGGAGTATGAGTGGCCTTAGTCCTTTCCCAGCTGCCTGGTGGGTTTCTTCCTATCCGACACATGCAGAAGATACCTGATCCCCCTTCAACACTGGAGGCCCCAGTTGTAGACAAAGAATGACAGGTCTGGGACATTCCAGGTTCCCAGTTGGTCCTGGCTCACAGGTTCAGGCATGTATGGGGTAGGCAGAGCAGATGTCTGCCATTCCCTCAGTTATTCCAGACACTGGGGAGTGGACAGTGGTGGCGTAGGGAGTCTCAGGCTCCTTTTTTTTTTTTTAAGACAGGGTCTCACTATGTAGCCCAGGCTGACCTCAAATTCTTGGCAATTCTCTCACCTCAGCCTCCTGAGTGCTGGGATTATAGGGGTGCACCACCGTGCCAGGCTAAATTAGATCACTCTTGGCTGCATGACTTTAGCCATGTCCCTCTATGGTTTGAGTTCAATTTTCTTATCTTTAAAACAGGAGCAGCCCTGACCTGGCAGAATGGTTGCAAGGGTTAAACGAGTGTTTCTCCCAAGGGCGCGCCCAACGTCCGCACAGGGCCTGGTACAGAGCAGGTACTTGGTAAATGTTAGTTGAGGTTGTCGTCACTCCCCCTAAACGGTCTCCCCACCCAGCGGCACCTGTGGCCTAGTGCACCCTCTCACTGTCTGAGTCTTGGCACCAAAGGGCTTGGTGAAGGGCTGAGGACACACGGAAACAGACATTTTCCAGCTTTTATGAAAATTAATAACATTAATAGCTCACAGACATATACATACACATATCGCTATGTACACAGTCATTAAGTTATTAATTAGTCTGTATAAAAAGTGTCTATGCTAGTGTTCTGGGCTGGGCCCAATCAGTCCTTGGCATATTCACAGTAGCAGTCCAGGGCTTGGCCCCACGGGCAGGCAGAGGGGAGGCGGGAGGCCACAGCACGGGCAGCCCCGCCGTGAGTACAGGAGTGAGTATCCCGGGCCGCACACGCTCCGGTCTTTGGTCCCTGTCTTGGCACCTAGAGAGCGGCTGTCCAGCAAGTGGGCAAAGAGGTCCTCATCCCTGCGTGGGCTGGTGACACAGCCTTCTGTGTGTGGCTTCAGGAGACGCCGCGGCCCCTAGAGGATGCTGGCCAGCTCTGTGGAGTCTGCATCAGAGCAGCCTGAGCTGCTGGCTTCATCTCTGCAAAAGCCAGAAAGAATGAGCTGGAAACAGTGCTAGAGGAAGCAGGCTTAGCCCGGCCCCACCGCCACCTGCCTCTGTCCTCAGGGATCTGGGCCCTGTTGGATGAATCTGAGCTACAGGACAGTTGGCTTGCTCTCTTTCAGCCCATGAACTACCGGTTGCTGTTGGCTGTTCTTGCTGCACACAGGGCACCACAAACCCTTGAGCTACACTCTGGCACAGGCTGGAATGACTCATCTGGCCCTGCCCTAAGGTTGTGGGTCACACCCAAGCTCCCCAAAGCCAACAGAGCAGTGACAGAGGCCACGGGCTGTAGTCAAGAGTACTGGGCAGGGCTCAAAGCCCAGTTCTGCCCTTTATCCACAGGGCTGGTCATGATTCTGAGATAAACCTCGGTTTCTTCATTAGCAGAATGGCAATCATAAGAATCTCAAACATGCAGTGTTGCTGGAGGACCACATATGGGAAACCATAAACACCTAGTCCCAAGACACAAACTCCTTAAGGGCAGGGATTCTTGTTTTGTTCATGAATGCGGTGCAGGCAGTGGTAGGAGCCAGTAAGTATTTGCTAAGTGAACGAATGCAGAGCAGTTGGGTGCAGGACTTTGGGAAGGCATGCAGGAGGCGGGGCTGGACTTGGCCCCTGTTCTCACCGCAGAGCCTGCAGGGCCTTCTTATTCTGCCGCCTCTTTTCCTCATCAATCGGGTACAGCTTGAAGAGCAGCAGGCCCAGCAAGATGAGGGCTATGGGTGTCAGGGCCACCAGCATCTTCAATGTGAACTTGACACGTGCCGGTTGGGAGCAGCCCCGAGACCGGTACCCGGCAAAGCTGTGGGGACCCGGCCAGGAAGGAAGTGGTGAGGGCGGGGTGCCTAGGACTTGGCCCTGCCCTGGGCTGCCCTAGACTCCTGCCCCACTCACTCAAGACTGAGGGTGGAGATGCCCAGCGAGACTCCAGAGGCGAACTTGGTGAAGAAGACGTAGAAGGAGAAGAAGATGGGCTCCGTGCCGTGGGAGTTGGGGTGCTTCAGGTGGAAGTCATCGATGACATCGGGCAGCATGGACCTGTGCAGAGTGGGTGGTGGCTGCCATGAGGACTCCCGAGCACCGCCAAGCCACCGGGCACCTTGGTATCAATGAGAAGGGGCGACCCCTCGGGGAGTCGGCAGCACATGGCGCACAGCTCAGTGAATAAGAAAAGACGGCCCATTCCTGCAAGACGAAGGGGTCCTGGTCCAGGTGCTCAGCTCAGCAAGCAGCACACAGGCCAGCTTTTAGCCCCCATTTCTCATGGCAACGAGGTGTTCTTGCATAGTTCATAAACTGTACAACTCTCCAGGAGGATGCCCTCGGTCCCCACCTTGAACCCATAGAATGGCTACAGAGGTCCCCAAAGAACTCTCCCCAAGGAGCTTCGAAGTGAGAGGGTAGAAGGCTGGGGACTCTGCTCAGGGGAGCCTGGATGTACCTACCAGGGTAGTAAGAAGGCTGCTGCTACACTGATGCCAGCTGCTATGGCCACCACGTACGTGACGATTAGGTTACGCTCTATGAGGGCCACCAGGATGAGAAATGGCACTGCTGACTAAGGAAGGGGTTGTGGGAACATGGGTCAGCTGGGAGGTTGCCACCGGGAGCCCCACCTCACCCTGGGAGCCAGCCCCAAGCCCACTCACGGAGATCCCAATGTACACTGCTGTCTTCTTGCCAAAGCGGGTCAGGAACCACTGCCAGAGGGGGATGGTGAATGTGGCAGAGAGCTGTGGATGGATAAAGGGGGTGAGGGGTGGGGCAGAGCCACGGAACCCTTCCTGGCCTTCCCAGGACCCCAAAGGTGTTTCTAGCCCTGCTGGGGCAGCCAGATGACCACAGAGTACTTGGAATCCACACCTTTGCTTTTGCCATGCTCTCTAACATCCACTCCCAAACTCCTTCTCCATCTTCCTTTTTGTGTGCGGTGTGTGTGGTACCAGGGATTGAACCCAGGGGCTTTGCACTAGCTATATCCGTAGCCCTTTGTTATTTTTTATTTTGAGGCAGATTCTTGCTGAGTTGCTAAATCGCCCATGCTGGGCTTAAACTTGTGATCCTCTTGCCTCAGCCTCCCAGAGCGCTGGGCTTGTGCCACTTGCCTGGCTCCCAGACTCCTTCTTTTTTTTTTTTTTTTTTGCGGTACCGGGACTCGAACTCACAGCCTCATGCCTGCCAGACAGGCGCTTAAGCCACTGAGCCAAACTCCCGGCCCTAGTTTTTTGAGGCAGGTTCGCGCTATGTAGCTCAGGCCAGCCTTGCGCTCGCGTTGTAGCCCAAGCTGGCCTCGAACTCATGATGCTCCTCCTACCTCAGCCTCCGGAGTGCTGGGATTAAAGGCGTGCGCCACCACGCCCGGCTCCAGACTCCTTCTTTCACAATCCTACCTCAGCAACTGTAGGTTGGGTCCAACCAAATATTCTAGGAGGCCTTCTCTATCCCTTCATGTCTATGAATATCTGGGAACATCCTCTAAGTGTCCCAAAACTCATCCCACAGCCTATGCCACATCAGCACACCCACACTCACCATGATGGCCAGGAGTAGATTCTGGAACTCGTTGCGGAAGCCCAGGGTATAGGTGCAAAACAAGGCAAAGTTCCCTTCCACTAACTGGGGGATGCAGCAGGCAGGGAAGGAGGTGATACTGGGGTTGTGTCTCCCCAAGACACACCACCCCCCGCCATGCTCCGGAGACCACTGCCCACCCACCCCATGCCATTTGTCCCTTGGCTCCTCCTCACCCCGAGCCCTCTCCAACCCCGTCCCTCTCCGGCTGGGTGCACCAAGGTTCCCACTCACCATGAAAGCCAGGGAGGTAAAGAGGAAGGCGGCAATGAGCTTGACGTACGGGCCATGGCTCATGACCAGCCGAAGGCCCCGGAAGAAAGGCACTGGCTCAGCCTGCTGGGTCTCACAGGGCTCTGGGGAACAGGGGCGACAGTGAGGAGGGAGCAGAGGGCCAGGCAGAAAGACACAGCCACCCTGTGCTGGGGTTTATACCGCACCCTGGGCCCCTCTCACCTCTCCGCTCCCGCACGCCCAGGGTCAGGATGACAGCACAGACGACGTAGATGGAGGCAATGACTCCTGCTGCCAGCAGGTACGCGTTTTGCTATAAAGGAGGTGAAGGTGACAGAGTTGGTCCGGCCTCCTCCCAGCAGCCCCACTCCGATGTCTGCAGCCAGACCCTTCTCTGGAGGACCCATTGTCTCCATCTGGGAAACCAGAGAATCATCTTGGCCCTACTGTTGCTTCCCAAGGCTGGATAAAGTTCAGATGTACAAAATGTTAAAAACCAGGGACCTGGGAGTCCACAGTTTCAATCTTTGCAATTTACCAGCTCTATGGCCTTGGGCAAATTAGTCTCTCTAGACTTCAGTTTCTTAGTCAGTAAAGTAGGCACAGCAGACATATTTAGTGGCTAGGAATAGTGAACGCCCCACAGTTAGGAAACGTGAGGCCAGGTGTGGTGGCACATGCCTGTAATCCCAGCACTCTGGAGGCTGAGGCAGGAGGATCACCAAAAACTTGAGGCCAGATTACGCTACATAGTGAATTCAAAGCCAGTCTGAAACTACATAGTGGGACCCGGTCTCAAAAAAAATACATAAATAAAAAATTTTAAAAATTATGAAACAGAAGCTCTTGATTCCATTTTCAGCATGACTCTAAAACACTCCACTGCTCTCATCTCCCCAAATCCATGCCCTGCCAGGGAAGGGCCTCACCGTTTGTCTGAGTGAAGAGATGCTGTGCGTGCGATTGCCACTTTCTGAGGCCAGTGCGGAGTCACTGGGGTCCTGGAGACAAGGCGAATCTGCTTGGCCTACGATTTGTCCCTGGATCGCTGTGCCCAGCACTGTGCCCAGCACCTCCACGGTCATCCCTGGGTAGAGAAAAGAAGGTCTTTCAGGGGGCCTTGTGGCTTACAGGCCCAGGGAGGAAGTCCAGAGAGAGGGGACCCACTCCAGCTCCAGGTTTGGTGGGTGGAAGTGGTGTCACCCAGGCCAGTACTCATGGCCTCTCTCTGTGTGACCTCAGGTTATTCCTTGCGTCACTCTGGGTCTCACCCAAGCAATAAGGCAACCAAGTTATTTTTAAGAGTTTCATGAAGCAGGGCTCAGTGAAAGAGCATTTGCTCAGTACACATGAGGCCCTGGCTTCAAACCCCAGCACCGCGCGCGCGCACGCGCACACACACACACACACACACACACACACACACGAAGGCTTTCACACCCACAGCTAAGCGCACTGCAGGGAGCTGGGCCCGGAAGGGATGGCACGAGGCAAGGCAGGCGGGTGCAGGAGCAGTGGGCGGGTGGGGGGACTTACGGTAGGCAGTGGCCGAGTCCCGCTCACCCTGCTCCGTGCTGATAAACATGGTGAGTGCCGAGTAGGGGACGTGGAAGCACTGGCATGGAAGAGAGGCAGCCGGCCAGTTAGTGGACAGACAGATGCTGAAACCCCAAGGCGTGCCCCTGCCCCTGCCCCTGCCCCTGCCCCTGCCCCTGCCCCTGCCCAAGGAAACCAGCAAAGGGGCCCACACTCACCGTCACCAGTGTCTCAAAGAGGCAATAGAAAATCAGGTACCAAAGGGCCTGGCCCCGAGGGAAGTCAGGCACAAACCAGATGAGGAAGTAGGCGACCACGGCCAGGGGTGTGGAGAAGATGATCCTGAGGAAGGGGAGGTCTGAGTGGAGGCCAGAACCCCAGGAGCCTGGCTGAGCCAGAGGTCCAGCCAGAAGGAAGTTCCTTCCCCTGAATCCACCCACCCCAGGGCCTCTGGGAAGACAGTGATGGTCAAGCCCAGAAGAACACACAGGGACCGGCCCTGGACTAAAATCCTCAGTGTGCAGTGTGAGAAGGTCAGACCCGAGTCTCACCCACATCTCCCCAGCGGGAGATTCTTCTGGAAAAGGGACAACCTGGCACTTGTGTGTTTTCACACATGCACACACACCATTTGCATACACACAGCTGGGCTTGCGTGGAGAAGGTCAACTCTAGGCGAAGCAAGATGGAGGAGTCAGGTGGGAGGACTGGGCCTAGTGACGCAACTCAAGGTGGCAAAGGTCTGCCACCTGCACATGAGTCCTGCCCATCACAAGGGGTGGCCCTCAGACCGGACTGACAACTCGGCTCCAGCAGAGAAAGCAGCAGAGGGTGAGGTTAATAAATCCAAGTCCAATTCTCCCAACTAACCATAAAAACTTAGGCTTGGACAAGTTATTTAACTTCTCTGACTCACTTCCTCTTGCATAAAATAAGAATAAAAAATAGCACATGCCTTACATTCAACATTTGCTCAAATATTTATTATGTCCCCATTGTGTGCTGGGCACTATTTAAATTGCTTAGGATGTATCAGTGAACAAAAAAGACAAAGGCAAGAGCAGAAAAAAAAAAAAGAAAAAAAGAAAACATTGTCCTTGCAGAATTTACATTCTACTTGGCGACCAGCAAAAATAAACAAGTTTAAAATGATATATGTTCAGCCTGAAGGAAGAATGAACTTCTGACCCATGCTACCACAGGGATGAACCTTGAGGACATTAGGCTCAGTGAGGTAAGCCAGCCACAAAATAACAAATATTGTACCATTCAACTTGTATGAGGTGAGCAAGTCTGAGTCGTCAACTTCATAGACACAGAAGGTAGGAAGGTGGTCGTAAGGGGCTAGAAGAGGGGGAGTGAGGGTTACTGTCGATGGGTACAGAGTTTTAGTTTGGGAAGATAAAAAGGTACTGGAGGTAGAAGCAGTACTGGTCACCAGATGATAAGAATGTACTCAATGTCAATAAACAATACACTTAAAATGGCTCTAAGTGTTGAATGGGAATAGTACATATATTTTGCCAGTTTTCAGAAAGGCTATATCCATGTTAGACGGTAATAAGTACTATGGAGAGCTACAGAGCATTAGAAGCGAGAAGCGGAGCCTGAGGAGGCCTTGTGGGGAAGACCTGGGTGGCAGAGGGAGGCGGCCATGGGGACACCTGAGGTAAGTGTGGGCCGAAGGACAGCACTCAGCGCAAAGGTCCTCAGGCAGGAGCCTGCTAGGCAGGGCCGAGGAACAGCCAGCAGGGCCAGAGTGTCATGAGCAAGGGAAACAGAATTAGGAGATAAGCAATGGAGAGGAAATATGGTACCTCACAGGCTCCCGCAGGGACTCTGATTCTGCTTCATAGGTTTGAAGTAGTCTTAAGATTTATTTAAATAAGTTAAACCAGGCGTGGTGGTGCACTCCTTTAATCCCAGCACTCAGGAGGCTGAGGTAGGAGGAGCATTGTGAGTTTGAGGCTGGCTTGGGCTACAATGTGAGCACAAGGCTGGCCAGAGCTACATAGTGCGACCCTGCCTCAAAAAACTAGGGCCGGGAGTTTGACTCGTGTTTGTGAGCTCGATCTCCGGTGCCACAAAAAAAAAAAACAAAAAAACAAAAAAAAAACATTTAAGTAAGTTGGTACTTGGGACACTGTTTGCCATCAGGAAAGTTTCAGCAGGACAAACAGACAGCCTGCAAGACAAACAGACAGCCTGCAAGGGTAGCACACAGCCCATGGCCTGGGGCTTCGGAGGGCCCGGGCTAGGAATCAGACCTCAGTTCCAGCCCGCTGCTCAGCCTCCCCTTGTGACCTTGCTGATCACTTGCCTCTCACAGGGTGGCCTCGGGGACACCAGAGAAAGCACATGATGTCAAAGCCTTTGATTCAAAGGACAGGATTACCGGAGGGGCCACCCTGAAACCTGCAGGAGAAGAGGCTCCAGGCTCTTCCTATCCAGAACTCAAGAGGGATTTGTAGAGGGGTCCAGGGCCTTGCTGTGTGCACAGGGAAGTTACATGTGCAGCTCAGCCTGTGAGCTCAGACCAAAGTACCTGCTAAGGCAGAAGGCAGCCTGTGGGCCCCCAGTACCTTCTCTAAACTGGCTGCCTCACCTGCCCAGCTTGAGTCCTTCCAGCTGGTTGTTCCACCTCCTCTATCCTCCCCACATCACATGTCTCCTCAGAGACAAGGGCTCCTCATCCTTCCTCAAACACTCCATCCTCTGCTCTGGGCAGCTGAACAGTGCTACCCAGGAACCCAGTGTGACTGCCACATTGGCCTGGCTCAGCGGCCGCTCCCATTGGCTGAGCCTCATGAGGAGATGTGGCAGCAGGGCCCGCCTTCCACCGGCTGCCAGGGATGCGGGCACGGGGCCAAGGCTCACGAGCTGGCACACTGGGAGCCCTGGGCAGCCTGGCCAGGTGAGGTAGTCTATCCTACCCTGGCCCTGAAACTTGGATCAAAGGCTCCAGCCTGGGCTTTCGCCAGGGCCTGGCAGGATTGTAGTGGGTGGGAGGCCTCGTGGGAAAGGAAGCTGTGGGGGCTCGGGGGGTGCTAGAAGAGCTTTGAAGGCCGGAGACCAGGTATGGGCGCCCCTGGGGCAGGAAGGCGCCCACTTGAGCTTGGATGGGCTGGAGATGAAAGGGGCATCCCCCCCACCCCTGAAGCAGGATGTCCTGGAGGGAACCAGAGCCGGGCCTGGCTGGTCTTCTGTGTCTCCCTTGCTGTCTGATCTACGGGAACTGCCTCCCCCCACCTGGCCCCGCAGCCTGAAGCTGAGTGGTGGAGGCTTTGTACCAAGAGAAAAAGTTCACATCATTCAAGGACCCAGAGCTTACGGGTCTGCTAAACCATTCCTGGCATTGTTTTCAACCCCTGTCCCACCAAGAGTCACACAGAAGGAGTGCAAATTATGTATCACTTAAATAGGTACCCTGCCAGGCATGGGGTGCATACTTAAAATCCCAGCACTCAGGAGGCTGAGGCAAGAGGCTCACCATGAGGTCAAGGCCAGCCAGGAATATATAGTGAGATCCTGTCTCAAATATATATAAGTGCCAAGCATTGCCAGGTATGGTGGCACATGCCTATAATCCCAGCACTTAGAAAGCTGAGGCAGGAGGATCACCATGATGAGTTCAAAGCCAGCCTGGGATACACAGTGTTCAAGGCCAGTCTGAACCACAGGAGAAGACAGTCTCAAAAAAATGGTGCCAGGCACTGTCCATAGTATTATACATATTTGCAACCATTTAATCCTCACCACAGCCCTGTGAAAAGTTCCTTATCCTCATTTTACAGATGAAGAAATTTGAAGCTCAGAGATGTTAAGTGACTTGCTCAAGGTTGCACAGCTGTAGGTAGTGAGGCTGGGATTCAAAACCAGGCAGGCTGGCTGGAGAATGCAACCTCTCAACTGCTCTGAACTATTCCTCTGCCACCATGCAAGTGACCAAGGGAGGAGGGAAGACAGAACTCCTTAGGGAGCAGGGGACCCTGGGCTAAGGGGAGCCGAGGAGCCCAGCACTTCAGCCAGCCTGGGAATGACTTGGCTTGCTGTCCCAGTGTGTGTGCCTTGAGCAGCTGAGACCTCAGATGAGATCTCAATACCCTTGGGCCTTGATCCCTTCTTTTCATCTCTCCAGCGTGGGACGTGAGATGGAAGGGCTCCTGAGGGGCCGATGTGCAGGAAGCCCCTGTCACCTGGAAGGCATCTTCCACTTACCAGGGCATGAGGCGACCCAGGCGGGTCCAGGAGGATTTGCTAATGCAGAAGCCCACCAGAGGGTCTGTGAAGGCATCCCAGGCTCGGCCCACAAACAGGATGATGGAGGCAGAGAAAGGGTCCACCTGGAAGAGGAAGGAGTTGGGAGACAATCCTTTCATCCCTTGACCCACCACAGTCCTCACCGCTCAGCAGGAGCAGGGTCCCCTCCCCACCTCTACCAGGCCCTTGAGACCCTGTGCTGTGCCCACCTAGGCCTTGCCATCTTCACTTGCCTGTTTAATAATGATAATAGCAGGGCCGGGGGTGTAGCTCAGTGCTTGCCTAACATGTGTGACACCCTAGATTCAATGCCTAGGACCACAAAAGACAATAGATTTTGTGTGTATGTGTACTGGGGATTGAACGCAGGGCCTTCACACTGAGCTACATCCCCAGTCTTTTATATTTATCTTTTATTCTGATGGGATTTTGCTAAATTGCTCAGGTTGGGCTCAAAATTTGTAATCCTCCTGCCTCAGTCTCCCAAAGTGCTGGGATTAAAGACATGTGCTACCACACCTGACTTGACATGTGATCTCTTGGATAACAGTAGCACTGTGTGCCTCCTTAGGGACTTCCTAGATCTATTTCTTACCCTCTTTGCTGCCTTTGAAAACACTCCCATGATAGAATGAATCTAGAACCATTCCCTACCCAGCCAGGCTGGGTGAAATCCCAGCACTCCAGAGGCTGAGGCAGGAGGATCATTTTGAGTCCAAGGCCAGCCTGGGCTACATAATTAGTTCAAGGCCAGCCTGAACTATTAAAAAAAAAAATGAATAAATAAAATCATTTCCTTACCTCCCTCTCATAGACCCGAGCCCCTGCCCACCTGACAACAAAGTTAGCATTCACTAAATAGCCACAAGGGCCTCAGTTTCCCCATTTGTATAATGGGAGTTATGATCACTATCTCACAGGGTCAGGCTCTATCTTGGATTCTTGGACATAAGAATCTACAGGTTTTTTGTTTGTTTTTTGTTTTAAACAAAGTCTTGTTATGTAGCCCAGCCAGGGTTTGAACTTTAAATTCTCCTGCCTTGGCTTCCCAAATCTAGAATTACAGGTATTAAACTACCACACCCAACTGTAGATAGTTTTTATTTGTTTGTTTTGTGACAGGGTGTCTATGTAGCCCAGGCTGCCTTTGAACTCACTGGGATCCTCCTGGCTTAGCCTCCAGTGCTAGGATTATAGGCATGGGCCACCAGGCCCAGCAAATATAGATGCTTTTTAAAAAGTGGTCTGTGACTACCTGTTCAAACTAACCCCCTCCTCCCAAAAACTCTAGGCTCTAAATGCTCTAAATCCAGATGTTCTGGGTTCCTCTTCATGCATCCAAGGCTAGTTATTACTATTGCTCTGGGAAGCTTGCAGCCTCTTCCATGCCATCATCTCCTCGAGATGACCTCCCTGCACCCTGGCTGGTCTCCCTGCACCCTCTAATACTCACTGCATCAGCTTTATACTTCAACCACAGGTTCCTCATACTTGCCTCCTACTCAGAGACTAGCCTGAGGAAATTACTGAAAATCTAGCTCCTGAATGGAGTCATTTGTCTTTCTAGGACTCAGTGTTCCTCACCTGTAAATGGATAAGATACCCTGTTTGCCAAGTCAGATGCTACATAGAAAAGTCAGCCAGTGCAGGAGCCCCAGTAGTCATGGCTATTCAGCTTCCTACTCTTCTATCTGTACAGGACAAATTCTTGGGATGCCAGGCTGCTGGCCAAGGCTTCTCAAAGCAGTGTAGCACTGCTTCACCCTAAGCTTCCCCACAGTTGAAGATCCTACATCCTGGGGTGCTCTACCTTAGCCCAACACTTGAAGGCCCCTCTACCCACTGACAAGCCTTTGCTCCCCACATGAGGGTAGGATATGCTTCCTCCACAAGCCTGACAATGTCTGCTACCCACTGAGCCAAGCTAGCTGTCTTCCAGCCAGGGACATGCTGTGCCAGCCTCTTCCAAGAACAGTGTCACCAGTAAGTCTTACTTTCCTTCACACTACTGCCCACCCCTCCAGGCTCTTTTGCTCCTGCCAAGAATGGGGAGTTGCTGTCTAAAACTCCCCACCTGGATATTTTCTAAAGTCTTCTTATTTCTCACCCACTGTGACTCTAAGAGATAGCAAAATAGATTTTTTTTTTTTTTTTTTTTTTTTGCGGCACCGGGATTGAACTCACAACCTCGCGCTTAAGCCACTGAGCCAAACTCCCGGCCCTGATTTTTTGAGGCAGGGTCGCACTATGTAGCTCAGGCCAGCCTTGCGCTCGCGTTGTAGCCCAAGCCGGCCTTGAACTCACAACGCTCCGCCTACCTCAGCCTCCCAAGTGCTGGGATTAAAGGCGTGCGCCACCACGCCCGGCTTGTCCCATTTTATAAATAGGTAAAACTGAGCAAACATACCCAGGGGTTTCTAGAATATTCCCAGGGGTACCAGAGAAACCCTGGAAGGCTCAGTTCACTCACCAGAGCTACATCCAACAGGTAGATCTGCAGGAAGAAGCCCAGGGCACAGCCCGTCACCTGGTAGGGGGCCCCTCCAACTGCATAGCAGAGCTTGCTGCAAACTGACAACTGCTTTTTCTTCTTCGGTTCCTTCTGGGAAGAAGAAAGTGTGAACATGGGCCCAAGATCATGACTTCCATCATCCTAGAAGATCCACAGGCAGGAACATCCCTCCTGCCAACTCTGCCTTCGCCTGTTCCCACTGGGGGAGATCCCACTTCACACACACACACAGACAGTTCCCTAGTCTTAGGAACCTGGAAAAAAGAAAACCCATACTCCTAAGGAAGTTGCTCCTAAGCTACCCACTCCCCCTTGCCAGCTACCATCTCTAAAGAACTCTCCCCAAGGCCTCAGCCACTGCGCCTTTCCAAATTCCAGAGAGGAGCATGTTCCAGCAGCAGACCTGTCCCCACCCGGCACCAGCTGCCACAACCTGAAAATCCTCTTGCAGCCGATAGCTGCCTAAGCTCATCCTGGGCTCCAGCCCTGGCTCCAGGGCCAGGATCCACCTGCCTACTGGTGAGAACTCTAGAGAGCTGTAGGGGCCCAGCCCAGTTGGCCGCGGGCACAGCTGTTCTCCCTTAGCGACTCTGATCCCCATAGGCAGCCAGAGCTTCAGGGAAAGTCAGGAGCTGTCCTCCTCTCCAGCTTCAGCACCTAGGGGACCCTGGAGAGGAGAAGAAAAGCCTCCAGGTGCAGGACTGGGCTCTGTCTGGGTGGGGCGCTGGGGAGGTTGAGGTTGCCCAGGGAAAGTAGATTACTCATACATGGTAACAGCATAATTGCTCGTCGGTCTCTTTCCAAGGATCAGTTAATAAAGAGAAAAGGTAGTCACCTCCCGAGGAGATATTTACTACCTGAGATCCCTTCGTGGGCCTGCCTGATTTTATTCGGTCATTAAATAGGTCCGTAGGGCTTTGGCTGGCCCTGGAGCGGATGGATGGTCCAGGCGCAGAGCACAGCGCACGCGAACACTCACACTCAAACGCCGGCGGGATGCGGCTCCTTTAAGAGCCGAGCCCTTGTTCTTATGAATGAACTTGAGCAGCCCTCGCAGCAAAGTAGAGGCGAGAGTAGGAGGGTGAGTGTGGTTGGCAGGGGGTGAGGGAAGGGGAAGCGGGGTGAGGGGGTGGGGTTTCTCAGATCTCTGGGGTCTCTCCAGCTTCTAGGGCGGCAAATGCGGGCTGCTAGTCCCAGAAGAACGGGAACCAGCTAGGCACAGCCCGGCACCAAGTGGAGCCGCGAGTTGGGCCCTCCGCCGAGATGGAGTGCGGGGAGAGCACAAGGGGGTGCGAACGCCCCCAGACCCGCATCATCACTCCCTGGTCCCCGAACCCCCACCCCCACCCCCGCTCACTCTCCTGCTCCTAAGACTCCGGGTCCCCGGCCATCCCACGTGCCAGGCCTGACGTCCGACAGCCTCACACCCCCATCTGGCCCGCCCACCGCCCCTCCCGTCCACTCGGGGTGCTGGGCCCTCACCTTCACCTGGGCCGGGCGTTCGCCGGCCTGGAGGACGCTGGGGGACAGCAGCCCCGCCGCGGAGCCGCTCTCGGAACCCTCTCCTTTGGCCATGACCCGCAGGCCACGGCGTCTGAGGCCAGGACGCCGGGATGCTCCTCTCCTCTGAGGGATCCTACTCTTTCTGGGCTCCGGTCGTAGCCACCGCCACCACTGTCGCTACGCACCAGCCAAATACCTCCAGGCTGGCAAGGCACACACTCCCCTCCACGAGCCCTCCGAGCTTCTTAAAGGCTCGGCCCCTCTCAGGTCGGACCAATCACTGACACTTGATGCCTGTCTGAGCCAATCCCCGCGCCCGCCGGCCCTACTGCCGGCCCCACCCTCCCGGCGGAGCCCAGCCACTGAGCCACGTTCTCTAAAGCCCTGGAGCCGGCTGCCGGCTGTGCTCGCTCCTCTCCGGGGCAAGGGAAGGCTGTGAAACCCACCCGATCCCTCCGAGGAAACTGAGGCCCAAGGCTGAGGGTAGCCCGTCCGAGGTCCCTGAGTGAGTTTCTCCGTGAGTCAAGCCTGCAACCTCAGACCTACGAAAGGTGGGGGCTCAGAGACCCACAGGCCCTTCCAAAATCCGGAGTCGGAGCCCTCGTAACTGTCCACTGTAGCCCACGTGGTGCTCCCCAGACGCAGCGTGTGCGTTTTTCTTTGCTCTCTCTCCCTCTTTTTCTATCTACTTGATCCACGCTCGCTCTGCCGAGTGTTTCTCTCGCACTCTTCATTTTTTTTCCATGAATAAACTTTACCATTGTGATTTCCCCAAAACGAAATAAAATCTGGAATCGAGTCACCTCTTCCCTTTAACCTGGAGATGTAGAGTGGCACTTTGCACCCAGATGTCCCCCTCTCTTCTCCTGAGACCAACCATTCCCACCTCCTGTTATCGGCAACTGTGGGGCTCTTTGTGATGGAAGAAATGAGGACCAATGCCTGCCTCAGAGAAAGCAGGACCACAGGGCTTTGTAGGGTGACGGCAGCCTTTTATGGATAGCCCCCTTCAGGCCTCGCTCCGCGAGCTCACGACCACCCTATGATGGTAGTACTTTTAGTACCATCCCCATTTTACAGCTCGGGAAATGCATCTCAGCCAAGTGGACCTGCTGTTACATGCCACAGGTTTTGTCTGATTCCAAAGTCTTTCATCTTTTTTTTTTTCCTGTGTTCCTTTCTTTTCCTATTTTTAAGTCGTCCTCTTAGCAGCCCTACTGTATCACCACCACCACTCGGCATAAATTACATAAGGTGGAGTGGGTCCATTCCCCCAACTAGACGTTCTGGGAGACACAAGGCAAGGGAGGGGGACTGGGTTGAAACAATCCAGGCAAAGTCGGAGAATAGTACAGAGTCATCAGGTCCTTGAAAGAAAATGGGAGCATAGCAATCTAGCATAGCAGCCAGGAGCAGATGCCAGGAGAGAAGAGTCATTCATTCTGTCTCTGCCAGCTTTACACCAGTCTTCATAGAGACTCAGGAGGCCAGGTGGGGTCAGCTGCATCTGACAAGTGAGAGAAGGAGCTACTGGGACTCTCAGAGGTCACCGTAATGCTCAGCATTGTGCTTCTTCTTTTTTTTTTTTTTTTCTTTATTTAAATCTCTGATTTGCTGGGCGTAGTAGCACATACCTATAATCACAGCACTCCAGAGGCTGAGGCAAGAGATGGCCACAAGTTTCAGGCAACCCTGGGCTGCGAAGTGAGTTCAAGTCCACAGTGCACTGCATAGCAAGACCCTGTCTCAAATAAATAAATAAATAAATGGCTGATTCAGGGAGGAGAGACGAGGTCTGGCTCTGTCCCTAGTAGATCCCATCAAGGCACATGGCTCTTTGGCCAAGTGGGCCAAAGTGAAGCAGCTGAATATTGTGACAAGGACACGGATGCCTCCACACCTCCACTGCGAGTCATGTGACACTGTTCTCCATTGCTTCCCTTCTGTAGGCTTAAGCTGGCTAAGGCAGACTCTATGGTCTCTCACAGCTCTGAGATCTCCCTTCTTTATAGAATCACTCTGTTTCACAAGCGACCTAGACACACACCCCCATGATGTGCTCTTTGAGGAACTACATCTTCACTTTCGTATCCCATAACTAGCTTGGAGCCTGACTCATTGTAGGCACTTAATAAATATGTGTGCAGCAAATAAATATTCAGTCCTCCTCAAGTACAAGCATGAGAGGACCCCACTTGGCAAAGCCCCAGTGGTTGATCACAGACAACTCAGTTACCCCCTGCATGTGTAAGGTGGAGGCAGTCACAAGACCTACCTTAGAGAGTTGTTTGGGGATGAAATGAGAAAATGCACAGGAAGCATTTAGCCCAAGAGCCTGGGAGCAGAGGCTGAGCTGGTCCCCGTCCTGGCCTGATTCCAGTCTGTCAGTGTAGCAACGCAAGATTCCAGATATGGCCTGACCAAGCCAGCACAATAGGCCTATTATTTCCCCCAGTCTGGACACGAAACATTGTTCATGCAGCCTAAGACTGCTGGGCTTCAGAGCCTTTCTCTCTCATGATTAGTTCCCATCAGGTTGTGGTCAACTAAATCATTCAGAGCCTTTTCACCGGAGCTGGGGTCAAGTCAGGTCTTGCCCCCATCCTCTGGTTTGTGTAATGTCTTCATCCTCACAGCAGAACAGTGCCGTTTTGCATATTTGTTTAGAATGCTGGCTCTACTGCCCAGTATTTTCTCTCTAATTTAAATCCAGTCTTGCCCCTTGCAATTTCAACTCCACCATCCACATTGTTTGTCAGGACAGAGCCCTGTAACAGGCCACTTGAGACTTTCAAGCACCACTGAGTCAGGGCTCTGCTGATACAACAGTTCCCAATTATCAAGCACCCACTGTATGTTGGACAAGTACCCTGCTGCTTGTGCTTTACGTATACCATCTCATTTACCCCTCACAATACCACAAAGGAGCTGAGTGTGGTAAATATTCAGTCCTCACCTAAAAGCCCAGCAGTCTGGGAGGCTGAGGCAGGATAATCGCAAGCTCAAGCCCAGCCTGGACAGTGTAAGACTTAGCAAGACACTTTTCCAAACAAACAAACGGGACTAGGGAAACAGCTAAGTGTGAAGGCCTCATGCTCAATTCTTAGTCTCACAAAAAAAGGGAGAGTATTAGTCTCATAATCCTGAGTCTAAAACAGGAAAAATGGAGATTACATTTTTTTTTTTTTTGGTCTTTTTGAGACAGGGTCTCACTATGCAGTTCAGGCTGGCCTTCAACTCACTTTGTAGCATAGGCTGGTCTTGAACTCACAGCAATCCTCCTGCCTCAGCCTCCCAAATTCTGGGATTACAGGCATGTGTCACCATATCCAGCTGAGATTACGTTTTATTCTTTTTTCTTTTTTAGTTGAGACAGGATCTCCCTATGTAGTCCACGTTGGCCTTGAACTCACTATATAGCCCAGGCTGGCCTCAAACTCATGGCAATCCTCCTGCCTCAGATTCCCGAGTGCTGGGATTACAGGCATGTGCTACCACATCCAGCTTTCATTTTTTATTTTGAGATAAGGTCTCACTAAATCACCAAGTTGCCAGGGCTGGGCTTGAATTTTCAATCCTTCTGCTTCAGTCTGCCAGAGTGCTGGGATTACAAGTGTCCACACTCAGCCAGTTAGATTTTATAAACCCAGTGCGAGGGTATGGTGTGGTACACGCTTATAACCGCAGCACTTCAGGAAGCTAAAGCAGAAGGATCACAGATCTGAGCCCAGCCTGAGCCAGATTGAAACCCTATCTCAAAATAAAATCATGAGCTGGGCATGGTGGTACATACCTGTAATCCCAGCATGCAGGAAGCTGAGGCGAGACAATCACCTTGAATTTGAAACCAGCCTGGGCTACACAGTGAATTCAAGATCAGTTTGAACTAATAGTGACACCTTGTCTCTAAATAAATAAATAAAACAAATGAATGTAAAAACAAGAGGGCCAGGGATATAGCTCAGTGGCACGGCGCCTGCCTGGCAAGCATGAGATCTTGACTTGGATTCCAAATTAAAAAAAAAAAATTAAAATTAAAAATTAAAAAAAAAAGTCAGGCTCTTCTTTCTTTTTGAGTATGGGGGGCAGTGCTGGGGATTGAACTGGGCCTTCACACTAATCCATACCCTTAGCCTTTCCCTGCCCCCCCCCCCGGGCACCAGGGATCGAACTCACAGCCTCATGCCTGCCAGACAGGCGCTTAAGCCACTGAGCCAAACTCCCAGCCCTGGTTTTTTGAGGCAGGGTCGCACTATGTAGCCCAGGCCGGCCTCGCACTCACAATGCTCCTCCTACCTCAGCCTCCCGAGTGCTGGGATTAAAGGCGTGCGCCACCACACCCGACTTCCTTAGCCTTTTTAGACAGGGTCTCTGCCCAGGCAGGGCTCAAGCTTTCCATCCTCCTGCCTCTGACTCCCAAGTGCTGGAATTACAGGCATTAACCACCATGTCTGGCTAAGGCTCCTCCTTTTTCTTTTTCTTTTTTTTTTCTTTTTCTTTTTCTTTCTGTCTTTTTTCTTTCTTTTTTTTTTTTTTTTTTTTTTTTTTTTTTTTTTGGTACCGGGGATCAAACTCATGACCTCGCACTTGTCAGACAAGCACTTGTGCCACTGAGCTAAATCCCCGGCCTGGGTCCTCCTTTTTCTGATAATGTTCTTGGTGGTTGTCTTGTAGGTGTCTACAGTCCTGACCATGTGACTCCACTGGTCCCCATAGACATTCTCTTTCCCATCTGCTTCCCCCCATCCCACCAGGCCTGCAGTCCAAGGAGCTTTTCTGAGGCTCTAGTCCACAGAGGTCAGATGCCAACCTTGCTAGCTCTGTTAACCTCAGGAGCCTGGTACCAAAATCTGGACCCATTTTTCACAGCCACATTCTTTCCCTCTGAGACAGCGGTGAGAATAAGGGCTTCTCCTCACTTGGCTGACAGCTCCCCAGTCTGTAATCAGTCCACCATCCCACCCCTCCTTACCCTCTCTGGGTCTGGCCCAGCCTCACTGCTGAGGACACAAGCTGAAGTGGTCCCTTGATGTCATCCACCTGTCTGTGCCATTACACTGTACTCTTGGGCAAATACCAAATCCTTTTTTGAGCCTCAGTTTCACCACCTGATAAGTGGGGATAATAATTGAGCCTATCTCACTGAGTTGGCATGAGTATTAAGTGAAGCACTCAGGACACTCTTAGCACATACTGAGCATTTAAAAAGGTGGTTTAGCCAGGCATGGTGGTGCACAGCTGTAATCCTGGCACTTGCTAGGCTGAGGCAAGAGAATCGCTAAGAGTTTAAGGCCAACCTCAGCTACATAGTGAGTTCAAGGCCAGCCTGAATTATATACTGAGACTCCGTCTCAGGAAACCAAAATAAAAGGTTGTTTATTATTATCATTATTTGTTCCCTAGGCAAAACCTCACCTAGCAAGCCTGCTGGAGCCCAGAAGGGAGAAGATTTGCTTGTAAATGATTAGGAGCCAGTTTGACGTCTGGTGACTCAATACAGTATTTCTGGCACAATGGGCTGCTGCCATAAGGTGGTTACCAGGTGTCACTGTTGGGGAGATAGTGCTAGGATATTGTTGCTGAGTGAGTGTTGTGGGATGCTACTGTTGCCAGGTCGCATGCAATCGGTCATCCAGATCACTTCAGTCCTACTACCCACCACCCTGACTTCTGGAGAAAGGGGCCAAGCCCATGCCTTGAACCATGCTTGACACAACAGCCACCAACAAGTTTATATCCTGGGTGGAGGGCGGGGGATGTAACTCAGCAGCATGAGTGCCTGCCTGGCAAGTGCAAGATCCTGAGTTTGATTCCCGCTACCAAATGTTCCAGCAAATCACCAGGTTGAAGAAGGGTTGGGCAGGGCCCTGGAGGAAGGGTTTCCTGGAAGAGCTGATGCGATGCAGATGCCACAACTTGTTCCCAATCTGGTTCCTTTGTGTGACCTGCGGGGAGGAGAAGAGCAGAAAATACAAAGGAAGGACCCTTGAGGTTCCCAAGAGAGGCTCTTTGGGCCGGAAGTACTCTCGGGTACTTGAAGTCACTTGAGGCTGCCAGTTCCTACCTGGATATTGGTTGGGCAACTAGTTGGCAGGAGAGACCCAAAGACTAACTCATCTGATCTCATGAGGCTGTAGACCACTCCAAACAGGCCTCCCCTGCAGGGCTGGCTGATGCATCTGACTTAGATGTGGAGTGCCCAGAGTCCTCGGGGCAGCCTGTCCTGTCACTGCCAGCCCACCACCAACCAGTGTCTCAGGGTCTTCTCATCTTAAGACTTTTCTAAGTTCAAGGTCCTTTTGCCCAGAAGAAACAGAGAACGCTACTCTGATTGCTGAGGAGCTGTGAGAGTCACGGAATGGGGAGGCCAGGAGCTGTCGGGTTGGGCTCAAAGAGCCATGGCAGCTGAGGCCATCGTGCAGCTCTGAGGCAGCCCTCGTGGTTCCACCAAGCTACAGGAGGCCTCGGGGCTTTTTCGATCAGGTGAGAGTCCCTTGGGCAAGAGCCCGGGGCCTGGCCTCTGAGGAGAGGGTGGGGACTGACGCCCTCTTCCTTTCTGGCTGGCCAGAACTCTGTCCTTCTCATGCTCACACCACATTCCTGCCAGAAGCCCTATCTTAAGCAACTGTCTCTGAGTTGAAAGAATCTCGACTCGGGTCAGCTGGACAAGAAGAGAACCTGCCCTGGGTACCCGCTGGAAGCCAGCTGCGTCCTTAGTCTTTCCTTAGGCTCCCTCAGGCTCCTTCCTAGCAGTATGAGAGGCATATTTGAGAACCCAGTGCTCTGGGATGACTGAGGACAGCTCCAGATTCCTCCAGATCATGCCGTGATCTCCTGATGATTAAGAGCGAGCGATAACAGCATAGCTGGGACCCTGAGGCAGGCTCCTTGGGATTTGAATCCAATTCTGGCTCAGGCTACCTGTGTGACTCTGGGCAGGTCACAACTCCTCTGAACCTCATTTACCTGATTTATAGTAATGCCTCAGAGTGTTATCCTGAGGATCTAGTGAGACTTCGAATACGAAATGAACCTTAGAGGTGACTCTTGCCAAAAGATTCTTCCCTTCATCTTTTCCTTCATTGGCAGGATACAAGTTTTGGTTACTATACACTGACAAAACAACTTTTTTTTTTGTCATGTTCTGAAGCTTAAAATTTCAAATATATTCTGTTCAAATATGTGTGTGTGTCTATATGTGTGTGTGTGTGTGTGTGTGTGTGTGTATAATATTCTGCTCTTAAAATTCTTTTTTTTAAATATAGGGACCTTGCCTGGGATGATGAGGCGTCAGAGGACACAAAAGATACTGGGAAGCTAAGCATGGTGGTACACACATCTGTAATCCCAGCACTTAGGAGGCTGAGGCAGGGGGATGATCAGGAATTCAAGGCCAGCCTGGGCTACATGGCTAGTTCAAGGCCAGTCTGAACTACATAGCAAGACCCTGTATCAAAGAGACAGACAGACAAACAAAAAAAGGCTGTTTGGATGTGTCAAGGTGGCCCTCGGTGCATTCACCAAACCTGCTGTGGGCTTACCCAGCAACACGGAGAGGGACAGGCATACAGACTCTTGGCAGAAGGTTACAAAATGATGGAGCAAAGATCTGGAGGAGGTCTGGGGACCTACATTCTGACTGAGGGCTTCACAGAGGAGGTACAGATGGAGCCACGCTCTGCAGGATGAGCAGGCGTTCCCGAGATGGGGATGGAGGGACACATGAGGCAGAGGGAACGACCCTGACTCAGAGATGGGATTGAGGATGGTGCAGAACCAGTGAACAGCTTGGGCTGGCTGGACTTTTGCTGGATGAGAAATCAATGGGCTGTGAGGCTGAGATGCAGGCAGGTCTCGCACCCTCATCCTGAAGATAGTGGGGAGCCATGAAGGAAGGTGATGTGACTATATCTGTGGTTTGTAAAGAGGACATTGCTTCAGACTCTCACCCATCCTCCCAGACTGTGGCAGTCTCACCTCACTACTCCCCCCGATCCAATCTCCATCAACAACCGATCAATTAAAAAAGCAGAAAAGAGAAAAAAACTGACCATTTTACCCCCTGATTAAAATCACCTAGTATGTGATTCAATAAATGCTCCATGGATAAAAGAATAAATGTTTCTGACCCTGTGGATCAATGTAAAGCGCTTCCTGGTTTTCTTCTGGGCACAGTGAAACCAGAGGGACTTGCTCAAGGCCACACAGCAAGTCAGCAGCAACAGGACTCTGCTGTTTATCTGTCCCTTGCAGGCTGCGAGTGGCGCCCTTGCAAAGAAAGCCCTGGGCTGCTTCCCCTAGGTCTCTAAACTCTACGGACCCTCCAGACTGGGACTAAGAGGATCACAGAACATTTACCCCGCCTCTCTTCTCCCTACTCTAAACACCGGCTCCTTGTCTCCTGCCAGGAGTAGGATTGGAATCTAAAATTCCCTCTCTTCAACTTCAGCCTTGGCTTCTTTGGGGGCTGCCTGTGTGAAGAGCATCAAGGAACTGCTGGGCTTTGGTCTGGCAGTAGGGTTCTAGGCCACACTGATTAATCAGGGCTCTTGAGTTCTGAAGCTAAGATGGGATCTATGCTAAATTCTAACACACACACACACACACACACACACACACACACAGAGCCAGTGCCAGGACCAAAACCTAATGCCTTGACACTAAGCCCCTCAGCTATTGCTCCACCCACATTAGTTCTCCCCTCCCCACCCCCAGACTATTTGAAACAGTTTCCCTATGCAGTTAAGACTGATTTTAAACTCACTTTGTAGCCCAGTCTGGCCTTGAACTCACAGCGATCGATCCTCCTGCCTCAGCCTCCCAAGTGAGAGATTACAGGCATGAGCCACCATGCCTGGCCACCGACCTTGTTTCAGTAAAGGGTCTCCTAAATCACTGAATTGCCCAGGCTAGGCTCAAATTTGTACTCCTCCTGCCTCCATCTCCACACTACTACGATTACAGGCATGTATCACAACACCTGGTTTGGTTGTAGGGTTTTGGGTGGGTTTCGAGCTAGACTCCACGCTGATCTAAGCATCAGACTTTCAGTTTAGCTTTGATTTGAATTGCTGGTCCTGAGCTTTGAACCCTTTGGGTTCTGAGATCAGACGGGACTGTAAGCTGAGTTATAGGTTGTGGGCTTGTCTCTGTGTTCTGAGCCCTGGTCTTTGGTTCAAGCTGGACTTTGGGCCTGGACTGAGTTCTGTGATGTGGGTTTTTGGCTCCGGACTTTAGACTAGGGTTGGGCTGGCTTAGGCTCAGGGTTCTAGACACAAGGCTACATTATAAACCTGGGCGTGGCTTTGAGCTCTAGGCTCTGGGTTGGGCTGAATTCTAAATATTAGGCGGTAAACCATGATTTCTGCCCTCTAAATTCAGGACTCCAGGTGCGGTATGATGGGAGCATGTAGGAAAGGGGTCTCAGCTTTTGCAGCCCTTCTCCTTTCTACAGACTCAACATGGCTCCCTCCTATGAGACTGGGCCCAAGAGAAAGTGGCAGTGGGTTCCCTGGGCTGCCAAGGGCTTCCCTGGCCACCAGGAAGAAGTGAGAAGTGAGCCAAGTACAGTGATGTACACCTTGTAATTCCGGCATTCTGGGGGGCTGAGGAAAGAAGGTTGCAAATTTGTGCTCAGCCTGGGAAATTTAGCCACTTAGCAAGACCCTGTCTCAAAATGAAAAAGGGCTGTGATGTAGCTTTGTGCTGAGGCACACCTGGCTGCCTATAATTAATGACTAAGGGGCTTAGAGTGTAGCTCCGTGGTGGAGCACTTGCCTATTATATGCAAGGCCCTGAGCTTGATCTTGAGCACTGAAAAAGAAATCGCGTGCATATGTGTGAATGCCTGTGTGTTCCATATGCTTTTAAACAACCTGCTGTCATTCCCTTTTCTCCAAAAGGCCATGTCTGAACAATGAGGAGGAGGTGTAGCTAGTGGCTACTCACTGGTAAGGACTTTAAAGGAGAAGAACATGGAAGATCAAAATTGCCACTCCTGCCCCAGGCTGCTGGCCGAAGCTTGTTTCCTTCACCCCTCCATCCTCCTGCTGTGATACTATTCCAGATGGAACAACTCAGACTTTGGGAAGTATTTGACTGTTTCTTATCCTGTTGATCTTGTCTCATGTAGCTTGAGGGGTGAGGTTTCCTGCACAGAGCGTCGTGGAGGGTTTGCCCATGGAGAAATGAAAAAGCGGTCTCTTTCTGGTCTAAGAAAGAAGGATCTGAGCCAGGAGAATAAAGTTCGGAACTGAATGTACCCGAGGGGACATCCTGTGAAAAGAGTTTAATGGCTTTTGATTGTTTTTCCCCTTGGGTAGTTATGTGACTTGTGGACTTCAAGATTATTTCTTTTACTTGCACTTTCCCCATGGAATCCATCCCCCGGGTGAGGTCTGTGGCATCCACAGGCGACCGGGGTGGAGGGGCAGATGAGTGTGGGGGCGAGGTGGGAAGATTCCCCTCCCTGTGATCTTCTGTGGAGGTCTCAGTGTAAGAAGCATCAATGACTTGCAGAGAAGCTGCTGAGGAATTCTGCTGGGCAGGAGGCTCTGGAGCAGATGTGGGTGGGAGGAAGGTGACCTTGAAGGGATGGAACTGTGGAGCATGAGAAGGGAAAAGACACTGGGCATGGTGGTGAATGCCTGTCATCCCAGCACTTGAGAGGCTGAGGCAGGAGGGTCACTGTGAGTCCAAGGCCAGCCTGTACTACTTACAAAGTGAGACCCTGTCTCAAACAAACAAATAAACATACTGGAAGAGGCCATCAGGGTCAGCGGTGTGGCTCCAGCAGATGTGACTTTAAGTTCCAGCACCCTGAGAACTGAGCTTCAAATCCCCCTTGGTGTGGGAATGCAGAGCCTCAGCGTGGAGGAGGAGAGGAGGGATGGGTGCCCCTCAGACACAGTCCCAGACCCTGCCTCCTTCCCAAGCTGCTCCACCAGAAGCCAGGCACCAGCTGGGCCTGGGCTTCCTCGATGCCTTCTGCTTGGTGGAAAGTTTCTGAAAACAAGCAAGGAGGCCAGCTTCTGGCCACCTGAGTATTCTCCAAGTGCCAGCTACCCTACCCTTCACATCTTCCCCTTCACATCCTCCCCCGATTCTTGGGATTGAATCGAAGGGCTTTCACACTGAGCTACATCCCCAGCCCTTTGTTATTTTGAGACAGGGCCTTGCTATGTGGCTAAGTTTCCCAGGCTGAACACGAATTTGCAATCTTCTCACCTCAGCCCCCAGAATGCTACAATTACAGGGTGCGCATCACTACACTTGGCTCACTGCTCTCTTTTTCCTGGCTTCATATTGACTCATTCTCTCTCTCCAGCAAGCCTGGGAGCCTCAGGATGCAAGAACTAGGCCAGGATCCCTTCACTCAAGCATGCCCTGAGCCCTGACTTTGTGTCAGCCAGAGTCCTTGAGGAGTGCAGAGTCTGCAGGAGGATAAACAGGTAAATAAATCATTACAGTAAGAGTGTGATAAAAATTATGATACAGGAGAACAGAAGAGATATGGGCAAAGTTATCACATTGCACAATGCTGGGGGGGGGTCCATATGACTGCTCCCCACTCCTAGCAAATTGTGCAACGAGGTGGTGCTGGTACATGTGAGGACCCAGGGAGGCAACTGACCCAGGCTGGAAAGTCCAGGCAAGTGTCTTGAGGTGGCCAGACCTTAGCTGAAACTCCAAGGGCAAGTTGATCAGGGAGCTGAGGAGTGAAGGATGATCCAAGTAGAGCTCCTGGCTATGTAAAGCCACAGAGAGGTGAAGAAATATGTACAGTGTTAGGAAATACCAGGAAATACATTTTGCTTGATGTACTTCAGCCAAGGAGGTGAGTGCCTAGAGCTTATTTGTTAAATGAGTTAAAGGATACAAAGACTATAATAGCCAAAGTCATAATGAACAACACTTACTAATCATTCACTTTATGCCCAGTGTTGTACTAAGTAGTTTACATGCATTTTAACTCCACGACAGCTACAACCCCACAAGGAGGTAGATTTCTTGGTTGCTGTTTTGTTTTGCTTTTTGAGTTTTGTTTAGTTTAGTTTTTTGCAGTACTGGAGAGGGAACCCATGGTCTCACATGAAGTCACATCCCTGGCCTTTTTAAAATTTTTATTTTGAAACAAGTTCTCACTAAATTGTCCAGCCTGGCCTCAAACTTGCAATCCTCCTGCCTGGGTCACCCAAGTAGCTGGGATTATAGGTGTGCTTTAGCAGGCCCAGTGAAGTTAGACCCTTTATTATCCTCTTCTCTGCAGACATGCGGAGGAGTTCATCAACTGAGGCTCAGAGAAGTTCATCAGATTGCTTAAGGTCATAGAGCTCGCTGGGATGAAAACCCACCATCCCCAACTCTAGACTCCTGAGCCCCTGACTGCCGCTTCCCTCAACACCAGCGCCCTTAACTCTGGGAAATGGTGGCCTCCGTGCAGACCCAGAGGGACATCAGCGGTCACACCAGGTCCCCTTTGAGCTTTGCGGTGACTGCACCATTGCAGGGTATTGGCATCCACAAGGATCCTTCAAGGAGATTCTAGTGGAAGAGGGAACTGGAGAGGGAGGGCTGAGAGCTGATCCGCAGAGCACCCCTGAGAAACCTCTGGGACTCACAGAGCTCTCCAGGAGGGATCTGAGCCCAAGGGATACTATTCAGTGAACTTTTCATCCTACTGCAGGGTGGCCTAGTTTTACTCTAAAAATGTCACATTTCCCTCAGTTCTGTCACATTTGCAGTCCTTCTTCTGTCACCAGTTTGCCAACCCCACCAGGACTCTCGGCCCTTCCAGCTTTCCCCAGTCCAGCAACGCTCCTTGCTCCCCTGCGGTGGCCTGTCTCTTACCAACACCTTCCCCTGTGCGCCTCTCGGCTCAGACCTCAACGATTCCCACTTGCTCCTGTCCCAGGCCACAAGAGCTGCTTGAAGGGGTCTCCATAGTGCCCTGGCCTTTCTTCAGCCTCATTCTAGAGCAGTTTCTCTTCCGCATGACCTTAAATGATAGAGTGTGTGCATCTCCTCCTTTAGTCCTCTCTTCACCTTGTCCTTTCCTGACACTTCAGTGACTGTGTATACACCAATAATGCCAAATCTATATTTAGTCCACAGCCAGGTGCTGTGTGCCACTCCACACATTGATCTGTACAAGTAACATCTTTTGGCTCATTAGACACTGTGCATGGAAGATGACGTGGACCCTGCCTTTGTGAGCTCACGGTCTAGGGAGCACACATATTAAGCAATCAGAACAGTGTGTTCACAGAGTGAATTGACAGCTAATCCAAGTGTATGAGTTAGGCTCAGATTTGGCTGTGAATAGCAGAAAACCCTAAATCACAGTTATTACAACCAACTGGAAATAGTTAGTACACAGCTAGTATGACAATGGACTCATGATCATCAGAGCCCTCTTGCTAAGTTCCTCTGTTGGCACACGCCTGCAATTCTCAGTACTCTGGGAGTCTGAGGCATGAGGATCACAAGTTCAAGTCCAGCCTGGGCAACCTAGCAATTTAGGGAGACACTGTCTCAAAATTTAAAAAATAAAAAGAGCTGGGGATATAGCTCAGCGGCATAAGCATCTGCCTGGCAAGTGCAAGGTTGTGAGTTCAATTCCCAGTACCAAAAAATAAAATAAAAAGGACTGGGGATGTGTAGCTCAGTGTGAAGGCCCTGGGTTCAACCCTCAGCACTGGTAGGAAAAAAAAAGAGCCTTCATGCTTCCCATGTTACTGCATGGCTCTTCCATTCTCTGCCATTCATAACACAATGTTTCTACCTAATAGTGTAGCTGGTCAGTGTGATTGCTCAAGACTAATCATCCTGCTTTCCAGCCCCCTTACAGAAGCCAGGGGTGGCAAACAGCACACTTTCCCTCTAAAAACACATCCTGGAGACTGTGCTAACCACTCCTGCCTACAGGTTGCTGACCAGCACCTAGACATATAACCGAACCTAACCGCAAAGATTTCTGTACAAAATGGTTTGTATTCCAGGTCAATTATAGGAGTTGATCAAGATAGGTGTCTGTGATGAAGGACAAGCTAGATAATGGATACTAGTAGTTGCAGCCTCAGAAAACATCCTAACAGGCTGACAACCTGAATCTGGAGACAGGAACACAAGTTATCCAGGTAGAGAAGAATGTTTTGGGCTGTGGGGCTGTAGAGGGCGTTTTTGAAAAGGCAAGTGGTTAAGAGTATCTCCGGAACACAGAGCAAATTGTGGTGTGACCTGGGATGGGGCAGATGACCCTGTTTTAAGGAGGTGCTCTGAATGGGAAGGCACTGCCCCTTCTGGGGACAGAAGCACACCTAGGGGTGGGCTAGGGAGGAGCCACCCCTGTTCAAATCAGATTCCTCCAGAGATCAGTAGCCTAGGTTCCATTTGGCCCAAGAAGTCCCCAAGTTCACTGCTGCTCACAGACTTGGAGATCCAAGCAACTGTAATTGGACCAAGTACCCTTGGCAAGGAGGCTCTGGGAGCTCTGCCGCGGATGAAAGCACAGACGTTAGAGCCCATGACTGGTAGGTAGCAGTAACCCCATCGGCCTCCTACTCAGCGGCAAGCAGTGTGTGGGGGGATGGGCCTGCTTGAGCTGCCACCTGGAGCCGTCTCCCTGACACATTACGGGACTTCCAAAGGTTGTGTTTATTTCTGTGACGTGGTCATAGACATTGGGGTAGGGCAGCCAGCTGAGCGTGGGGCACCAGGCTTTCTGGAGAAATGAACTTGGTCCTCTTCACTACCCCCGCCACTGCCCTCCTTTGTCACTGCAGCAAATGGACAACGAGCTCAGACAGGTCACCACAGAGAGGTCAGCAGGGAATCCCAAATGTTCCAACACCTGTCTACTGCTTAACAGAACTCTGCAGCTCACAGTGACCCCTTCCAGAAGACACATATAACACACAGACCCACAATACCCACATATCCAGGTCTTCATCTGTCACCATGTATAGTTATTTTCACACAGAGACATATATATGACACGCATGTTACTGATAGGCAGAGCCTTCCCACTACCAACATCACATGTAGACCTGCATAGTATGTCACATCCATTGCATATATGTACACACCATACACGTGGTATTCTAACATGCCCGTACCTACAGCACACCATATCCATGCACACCACACTTGTATCCCTAGCCACCTACACATCATATAGGTCCCACTCAATGTGGGCTCCTGTGTTTGGGAGGTAAAGTCCCTGAGTTCTTGGATCTGTCAGAATCTTTGCCTTCTGAACTGTGATGGGACAGAAGCTCAGGGAAGCAGTTGGAGGGGCGAAGATCACATCCTACCTCCCCCACCCAACACGTTTCTTTTCTTTTTCTTATTATTTTTTTTTTAACAGGGTCTCATTATATAGCTCAGGCTGGCCTTGAACTCACTATACAGTCCAAACTAGTCTCTAACTTCTGGCGATTCTTCTACCTCAGTCTCCCAAGTGCTGGGATTATAGGCATGTGCCACCGTCCCCGGCTCCGTCCAACATATTTCCTCAAGACTTGCCTTTCCTCCACTACCCTATGAACCAGTGTATGGCCTGACATCAGGGCAATGGATCTCTGGGCAGGGGATCCAGTATAGTGCCTCGGCTCTGTCCCTATTGCCCAGATGCCCTGGGAACAGCAGCCCCAGCTAGCAGCCTGGAAGCAAAGTGGTACCAGGTCTGCCAATGTCATGGTATCAGAAACCCTTATGCAACAGGCATTATGGAACGTGCAGGGCACACACAGGAGCTGACCTGGGGGACCTGAGAAAGGGTGAAGAGGAAAGGGCCCCTCGGTTATTGACATCTACTCTGTGCCAAGCCCTGCACCTGGAGCTCTGCAGCCTGCTTTCCTATCCTCCTCACATCAACTGTTATCCCCATCTTTTTGTCATAATTTTTGCAGTACTGGGGCTCAAACCCAAGACTGTCATGCTGTACTACATTCCCAGCCCTTTTTATTTTTTTATTTTGAAACAAGGTCTTGCTAAGACAACTGGAGTCAAAAGGTGCTTAGAGCCAGGAAACAGGGTCTCGCTTTGGGCTATTTGTTCCTGTAGCACTGACCAGCGCCCTGAGACTGGGCTGAGATGCTAGTCCCAGTCAGGGGAGATGATTCCAGGCTGCATGAGCCTCTATCCTGGACTTCTCTCTCCCTTCCTCTCTCTGACTGGGAGCAGTGAAGCTGGGGACTTCTGCCATCAAAAGGGCAGTTATGGACCTAGAGAGAACGAAATTTCAGAGGGTTGTGAATTTAGTCCCAGGGCCATCAGTTAAGTCCATGTTAGTTTAGGATATTCAGCAAAAATTTGCAGCAAGCCAGGATTTGGAGCAAAAGCTTGAGGCAGGTCAGAGCTAGAATCAGAGGTGCAGCAGAGCTAGGAGCTAGAAGTCAGAGTTCGAGCAGCCTACTCTGCTAGAGCACATCATGGCCACACCAGGCCAGGGGCTGAACCTGCAGTCAGAACCAGGAGGGAAGCCATGGAGGTGAAGGCTAAGGCCTCCTACCATGCAAGTAGAGTCTTTCTACCATGTCAGGTGCAATGATGGCCACAGAGGGAGGGACACAGGGCCTCACACTGCTCAGCAGGGAGACAGAGGTACAAGGCTTTGGCCAGAGGACCCTCCATGGGGTTAGGCTTGACAGATGACCAGAGCATCAGTTGGCAAGAAATTATAGTAGGCAGTGTTGGTGGTGGGAACAAAGGCCCAGAGGCAAGAAAGCCCAGGCCAGGGGCTGTTCAGAGGGTGGACACGATTTTATCAGGCTACAGTGTACAACAGCATAGTGGGAAGCCGGCATGAGCTGCTGAGGTTGGCAACAAGAACCCATGGGATCTGATGACTTGCTCAGGAATTTGAACTTTATTCAGAGGGCAGCACAAGATCAATGACAGGAGCTAAGGACAGTGATGTGGTCAGACTTGCGTTGCAGAACCATCTGGCTGCTGATGTGGAGGACCAACAGGGGGTGAGCACAGAGAACTGGAAGGTGGGGAGACCGATGTTACATGCAGGGTAGGAAGCCCAAAAGGAGAGTGACCGAGGAGTGGCAGAAAAGGAGCAGATGCAAGCTCCGTAGAGGGCTGGGATGGACAAGTAAGTGTGATTGTTTGGATGTGGAGTAAAAGGGAACGGGTAAAGGCTAGCAAGACACCAAGTGTTGCACCCCAGGTCAGGGAGGCTGGGGGGCCATTGCAGAAGTGGGGTTGTTTCAGGACAAACCACATGCTCAGAGCCTGAGTTCCAGGCTTGTTCCCCCAACTCTGCTTCTTGCCAGTTATGTTCCTTAGTCCATCCCTTGCGATCTCTAGGTTTGTTTCCTTTGCTGTTAAATACAATTTCCTCCAAAGGATTTTCATCAACATTAGATAAAACATGTACCAGAGTGTCTGGCTCATGGTGAGAGTCAGTGCACCAGATCTGTAGCTCCCAAGTAAGGTGTGGGTCTCCCTCAGTGATGGTCTGAACACCTCTCAGTTCCAGGGGTGAGGCCCCCTAACCTGGCCTGGTGTCCCACCAGAGCAGTGTGAGGAGCTGGCACGACAACTCTTCAACTTGCCTGAGATCTTACCGCACCTCACACTTTTTCTGGCTGCAGTGGGGACCAGTCAGAATCCTTCCTTCCTACTTGTTCCTCAGTCTACCCTGCAACAAGGAGGGGAATGGGTCCGGCCTAGCGGAATGGGCTAAACCCACAGGGGTGGTTGCTGGACCCAGCAGAGTTTTTCAGGCCCCTCTCCTCCTTCAGCACTCTTCTAACTTGTCAAAACGCAATCCCTTAAATATAAACAGATCCCCACGGTGGACCTAGGAGCAGCCCTTTGCACATACTGGATCCCACATGCACCTCTTGAGGTCTTACTGATGACAAATCTGAAATCCAACTCCCTCTCCTGAGCACCAGAAACCCCACCACCCCACCCACCTCCCCACGGCTGACCCAGACTCAGATCCTACATGGCAAAAAGCAGACCCTCCTCTAGACCCCAGATCAGTGACTGTGTCTACCTCCCACTCCTCCCAGGCCAGGAACCCCCAAACCAGCCGTGGGCCCTCTCTCAGCCTCGTGGCCTGTCCACCCTACTGTCTAAACACCTGTCGCTGTCTGCTTCTCCCCACTTCCAAAAGGGATGACTACTCATTCCACATGGTAACTAACTCATCTGAGTTGTAGCCCAGCTGTGCTAACTCAAAGGCCTGCAGCTCTTTTCCATGGTTCAAGGGACTTCAATAGCTAATGGCGCCCCATTCTGACATGTTCAAGAAATCTGTTACTAGAAGATATCCCAGAAGGCAGCATTTTAAAAATCAGCCAATCAAGAATCCCCAAATTTTTAAAAATCCACCATTCAAAATAAATTTGCCTTTTTAAAAAAAAATAAAATAAAATAAATAAATTTGCCTTTTAGACCTTTGCAACAGCAGAATTACCCAAAAGCCTTTTTCTTTTCCTTTCTTTTTTTTTTTTTTTTTTTTTTTTTGTACCAGGAATCAAATTCAGGACCTTTCAGGCACTTATGCCACTGACCTATATCCCCAGCCAAAAGGCTTTTTCTTTTTCTTTCTTTTTTTCTTTTTTGGCACCAGGGATCGAACTCACAACCTCATGCCTGCCAGGCAGGTGCTTAAGCCTCTGAGCCAAACTCCCAGCCCAAAAGGCTTTTTCTTGTACAACAATTAACACCACTTTACAAAATACAGTATTAAAAGAGACCATCTCTAATATAATACCCAGTAGCAGCTTAGAGAACACAAGCCTTCTAGATTTTCAGTCTTTTCAAAAGAAGCCAAAATCTGAGTTTTAGAAGAAATTTCACAACTTTTAAATGTTGACAGTCATGGGCTGGGGATTTGGCTCAGTGGTACATCACCTGCTTGGCAAGCAGAAAGTTCTGAGTTCAATTCCCAGTACCAGAACATAAATGTTGACAGTCAATTTGAAAAATCTTTTAAAACCACTTGTTCAGGCCTCCAGTTTGCATTTCTGGGCCCATATAGTCCATCCTCCACTCCTGACATGGTCTTTTGTAAGAATTAAAGGGCTGGGGATGTGGTTCAGTGGTAGAGTTCTTGCCTTGCAGGCACAAGGCCCTGGGTTCAATCCCCAGCACCACGAAAAATAAAATAAAATAAAGTAAAATAAAATAAATAAAATAAAATAAAATAAAGATAGTAGCTGGATATAGTGGTGCATACCTTTAATGGATATAGTGGTACATGCCTCTAATCCCAGGACTCTGGGAGGACGAGGCAGAAGAATGTAAATTTGAACCCAGACTGGACAATTTAGTGACTTAGCAAGATCCCCATCTCAAAACAAAAAATACAATGGGATTGGAGATATAGTTCAGCACAAAAACCCTGGTTTCAATACCCAATGCTGCAATAACAATTTTTTTTTTAATCCTGCATTCAGTGAATGGTCATTAGTTGCTGCAATGGTTCCAAGTGTTTCTATAAAATTCATTTAATCCATCACTCCACAAAATAGCGGACTTGCCTTCCCTCATTTAATCCAACATTCACCAGTGGAGAGGTGAAGGACTTTGCCCAAGTTACACAGCTAGTCAGTGGAGGGACCACAGTTCTAGCCCTGTCTTCTGATTGTGCACAGACAGAGTCATGAATTGTGAAGATCCTTGGAGTCAGGGACTATGTTTTCTGTGTTTTGTTTTGTTGTTTCTTTTGTCTTCTTGAGACAGTGTCTCGCTATGACCTTGAGCTCATTTTGTAGCCCAGGCTGGCCTCGAACTCATGGCCATCCTCCTGCCTCATCCTCCCGAGTGCTGGGATTATAGTCATGCAGCACTGCACCTGGCCGAGGGACTATGTTTTAGTGCTACAGCTCAGTGAGTGGCGGGTGGATGAATGAGTGCATTTATGAATCACTGAAAGAAAGTGCAGATCTTCTTTTGTCCTGTTCATACCTGCCTGAGAGCCACCCGCCTCTCCTGAGCATCAAGCATCAGTGCCAAGAACATGCTTGGGCTGGGGGGGCTTGGCAGCTCAGCAGGGAGCCAGGCTCTCACAATGCAGGTGCCGGGTGCTCCCTCCCTTCCGCTGCTTTGAGGCTCCAGGACAGCCCCCACTGCCTGCTTCCTGCGAGCTGTCCCTGAACCGCGGTGCCTGGTTGCCAGTCCTCCCACCTTCCTAGGTGGAGCCTGGAACCACACGGGGAGAGGCACATTTGGCAGAGTCCTGTCTGGGGGGGCTGGTGTCCTGTCCAGAGTCTATTTCCTGGATTTGTGACGGGGGCACCTCCTCCAAATGTGCCATCATGGATCTGTTACCTCATCCTTCCCACCCACCCCATGAGCCTCCTGTCTCCCTTCTTCACTCAGCCTTATGGTAAGCAGGCACTCAGAGGTGATTTAATTCAGCACCTGCTCTTCTGCCACAAACACCATACCAACGACAGCCTCTACCTCATAGAACACCTTCTAGGTGATGGAAACAACCAGTCAAAATCTTTGCATGGACCACTCCTTTAATCTCATAGTAGCCAGCCACGCTGAGTAGCATCCACCTTTCACGTGTTAGGAGTCTGCAGACCAGATTGGTTAAGTGCCTTTATCAGGTCATGCAGCACAGCCCAGATTGAACTTCAGTGTCTTCTTTGTTGCAGTGAGCTGTGTAGCTGCTCCAGCATTTAATCCTAGAGACTTGAGCCAGGCCTGGAGATACAGACCAGGCGAGAGATTCCCTGGCCCTCATGGAGCTCCTTTTCTGAAACAGGAACCAGTCTAGTGCTAGAAGAGCTAGAAACTTACCTCACTGCCAGGCAAGCAGAAAGGCATGCCTGAGCACTTCAGCTCAGGTTTCATTCTAGTAGCCTAGAGCAGCACTTCCAGGCCAAGCTCCTGCAACTAACAGCGCAATGCTCTGCCTAAGGATCCCAGCAGCCTCTGCCTGCTGAAATGAGGTGCTTCTTTTATTGGGACAGCTCTGCATAGCTCTAGCCAGACCTCTGGGGAAAAAAGCCATGCCCTTTTTCAACACTTGCTAAGGGAAAGGGCTGGGCAGTGATCTTGTAAATGTTTAACAACCCGGGTGGAAGTTGGGGAACCCTGATTTGTGGCGTTTGTGGTTTCTATGGAGTAAATATTCCACCATGGTCAATTTCAAGCTACCCAAGTTAAGGAAGGATAGCAGCACATTGTTAAATAGTATTTCTACCTTACCAGATGCGATAGATAGATAACAGTGAAGTTCGGAGTCTTTGTTTTTAATATAGTTGATTTTTAAGTGTAGGTTTATATAACTCAAGTGTATGGACCATGTTTAATAACCACCCTCCACAATTCCTGATGCAAATCAGGTCCAGCACAGAACAGAGCCTGGATCACTTGGGTTCTGGGGCTGACTGCTCCTTGGCTTCCCCTAGTCTCCCGCTTCCTACATGCAGGGTTCCCCAACTCTCTAGCCTGGGCTTCCCTCTAGTGGACAGAAGAGTCATTTCCAGGTGATTCTTTGCTCTACCTGTGCCCAGAGCAGAGCATAGATCACCTCTGTTATCACTCATGGTAAGAGTTTCTTAAGGAGGACTCTTACTGTTTTATGATTGTCCTCAGGTACCTGGTAATGTGTCCTTGGGATAGTCAGTGCCAGGAGGGACTCCTGGGCTTCAGTCATTATCACAATCTCTAGAGCAGTGATGGCAAACCTTTTAGAGCTTTCAATGATACAACAGCCCACGCAGGCACTAGTGCCACAGGTTCACCACCAGTATTATACCGCATCTTGAGAAAAGTCCATCTCACTGGGTGTGGGGGTGCCTACCTATAATTCCAGCTCTGGAGAGACTGAGGCAAGATTACCAGCATGGGTTACATAGTAAGTTCAAGGCCAGCCTGGCATACATAGCAAGATCCTGTTTCAAAGAACATAAATAAAAAAAAAAATCTCATCCCCCATGCAGCTATATTAGCCCTTGAGATTTGGGGGACACCCTCTTCAACCTTTCTTTCTCTGAGAAGACTCAGTCTATATTAGGAATTAAGCCCTCACATAACTCATAACCTACCAGGGAAACCCTGACAAACACCATTCATGTGTGGGGCACAAAGGAGAAAGCAGACTGTACTGGATTGTTGACCATAAAACTCCAAAGAAAGAAAGAGAACAAAGCAGACATTTTGGGAACTCTTCTCTGGTTTGGGCACTGTGCTAAACACACTACAAACAGTTTAATTGCCGGATAATGCTACTAGATAAGGATAACCATTTGACTGATGAGAGAACTGGAGGGTCAGTGCAAGCCAGCTCAGCGCGACAGCCTGCAAACAGTTGTCTATTCAAACCACTTTTCTCTGTTGTTGGAAGCTGCTCTTGTCTCCCCGAGTCTGGCCCCTTCCACAGGTTGGCTGCACAAGCCCCTTCTCACAGCATTCAAGGCAAAGCCACAGTCCTTAAGGTTCTCAGGAAAGAACTGCTTTGCAGTGAAACCCAAGCAAGGGTAACAGAGCAACCAATATGGGCTAAGAGACCAGACTTTAATCTTTTTAAATTCTTCTGGAGCTGGCCCCAGAGCCTGTCCTCTTCTTCCTTCCCCTACCCCACCCTCCCTTGTCATCCTCTCCCACCTTCATCCCATTACTGCTACTGGAATCCTACGCATTTTTAAGGCTTAGATCAAATCTCTCTCCTGCAGAATGCCCTCTCTGGAATCTGCCTAATGAAAGTAAGAATTTTGTTGGAAAGGAAGAGTAGATTTCTGGTTAAAGATGAGGGCTGATCACATGTGTTTATCTCCATTCACTTCTGAAATTCCACTAAAATGACAAAAAAAAAAAAAAAAAAAAAAAAAAAAAAAAAAAAAAAAAAAAAAAAAAAAAAAAAAAA